>JAZGTJ010004164.1:0-32035 GCA_036877575.1 Botia almorhae | reverse complement strand
GTAAGATCCCTCATCAGTCAGCAGAGGGCGCTCTCAGCCGAATTCTGAAGGATTAACGCTTATAGTCACTTACAGAGAATCTATGCGTTTAATAATAAGTTAATAATTAAGTGTTAATTATTATTAATTTTGGTAGTTATATAATAAGCCTTCTTGGTTGCCTTATTTAACACTTGAGAGCAACCGTGTATTTTGGCTGACTGTTCTATAACACCATATATTTGTATCTACTTTAACTACACTTACTTTAACTACTGTATCTACTTTAACTATCGCACATTAGAGCACTTTCATGCATGTAAATGTTTAAAATACAGTATACTCACATGACAAATAAAGTCCATTGGCTTATAAAATCCAAATTACATGGAACAAATCGCTTCACGCTGAGATCACGTGACCACCCGACCGTTTGTAAACAAAGATCGATGGGACACGTAGTTTTGTTGCTCAAGCCTGTCGCGTTATATACCTGCCAATCAATGTCTTTCTTGTGTTTTCTGGCATGCTTTTTCTCATTAATAATACACAAAGCGTGTACTATACCATCACAATGAGCTTATTATGACCAATACCATTAAACCAATCTGATCCCGTCAACTCGACATTAAAGAAATTCCGGAATTTAGTTTTCCCACGAGACATTCGTGTGCTCTCAAATTTAACTCGTGATCAATAAGACGTAACATTCACACCGCCACAAGATGTCAGTGTTAGGTCAAGACGACATACTGCCAGTGCTACATAAAAAGTGACATGTCATGTTAAGTCATATTATGTTCCTTACACTACGCTGTTTTGCAGTTGTTTTTATTTTATCTCCATTATGGGTTTGATTGATAGAAGATTTAGTGGGATAGCTCATATAAGCTCATATACTCAATAATGAAAATGTTATCATTAACTCACTATAGAATTTTAATTTTGTAAGGAAACTATTCCTTTAAATAATTCCCACATTTTCTACTAATGTTGTATTGTAAGTGTAATTTTTTATTTTAGTCTTTTTAGTACCACAGATAATGCAGAAGTATTCTGCTGTAATGATAATATGATAAGTGTTTCAGTATTAACACTGTAATAATTAAATTCAGGCTTCTTGTAGGCCTAGGCAAGCTGCTGAACCTGGCACAGTGCAACAGATCGTGCTACTTAATGGACTCAGTGGCCCTGATATCCACCTGACATTTGCACGCTTGTATACACTAATGAATCTGCCATGTGTCCAATGCTAATCACAAGAGTGGGAGGAGAGAGAGTACACCCATTTGTAGACACATGACTTGATTTATATTGCTGCACAGAAGGTTAAATACTCTGTCCCTCACAGCTCAGAAGCATCATAATGTAGTGTCTCAGTGTAACTCTGTTACTATGCATTATGGATGTGTGTTGTTCTCTTTTCACCCTATGGTAGAAATAATGTGTGGAACCTTTGTTTTGTGAATGCCTCAATATACTAAGATTATTTGTTCTGTCTTTTATTATTTTCATGTGTTCTGCATCTGTCTTGCTTGGATTTAGATTACATATCATCAGGGGCGACGCTAAGAGGGAGAAAGTTAGGACAATTCTAAGGGCCCACGCCCTTTAGGGGCCCCCAGAGATCTGCTTTATTAGTAATAACACTACTAGGGGGGCCCAACCTCATATTTTGTGGTAAGGGCCCAAAATTAAGAGCGGCGCCCCTGCATATCATACCTATCAAATGGAGCACTGTGGAGTTTGCTCAAATAGAGCCCCTATAGAATGAGTGTAGATCTTGTGGTTTATACACAAAAGCCTTTATTACATGTACTTTCTTTTCAAATGGAAATTAAATTGTTATGCATTATAGACTGTAGTTGCTCTGTTCTGGTGGCTGGGAGAGGGACTGGGCCAATTTTAGAGACCTTCAATTTATTTCCCCTGGCTGGTGTGTAATATAAGAGGTGGTCTCACTTGTGACCAAATAAGGTATGACCGGCACTGATTTTAGTTAATCTAGTTCAGTTAATATAGTTAATTGAAGACCTGAGAAGCAGATCTTGCTCATTTCTTGTACAACTGTACTTGTGCATTTACATTTTATTTACAGCCTCACATCTGAACACTGCCAATAAAATGCCTCAATATGATTCATAAGGCAAAATATTTAAGATTACACTTTTGTCAGAACATCAAAGGTTTCTACACACAGATGACTTTCTGTGTGTGTCGGTCATGTTATGACCCAAACTGAAGTAAAATGTCAGATAAATGTCAAGTCCATGTTATATCGCTGGTTCATGTAGTCAGGGCCAGGTTCAGATTCCAAGTGTAGTTATTTTTTTAAGAGGTGGCGTCACTACCACCTTCTGGCAAGCAATAGCACTACAAAAGTGTTAAAATTTTATATAGGAAATATATGCATATGTCTTTATAGCAGTGATAAAACAAAAATCAAATAACCAAACTCTTATAGACTCCTTATTGCTATTTTCTTTTCAGTTATTGTCTGTCACCTTTCATGTTTTCATAACAGATATTACATTTGCCCAGAATCTGTATTTGTTTTATTATTGTGCACACATGTATTGACATGAGTGACACAGAACAGGTAAAGTTCAAAAATGAAGTACACAGAAAAACACACATAATAAACAAACAACTAAACAGCAAATTATTAACAAGTACACAAGTGTCTTTATTTACGCAAGCAAGTTTGTTTCTACAGTTCAAAAAGAAAAAAGCCACTGTCAAGCTGTTGGCACATGTATGTACAAAACCAGTTATTTTTACTGCCTGCTACAAAGCATTCTCTGTGAAAATACAAAAAGCTAGTACATGGATAGAGCTGAAAGCAATGTTAGGGTAATACTTTAATACGCAACATCATAACGAGTATAAGTTTAAGACGTGGTTCTGAAAATCATCACAAACTATAAAGGACAAAACTCAAACACTACGATCTAGTAAGATATTTAGCTTAATATTGTTAGCGTAGCAACCGTAATACTGCACGTTTTTGAAAAAAAATATATAGTTGACCCCAGCAAGACAGTCAAGTGTAAAAATGAAAATCAAAATATAGGATCTTTTTTCTTCGTTTTTTTCTTTTGAGTTAGTTAAAACTATCACCATTAAATGCATAACCATGCCACAAATAACAACTAGAATTACATTTCTTTTACCTAATACAAGATTCGTTTGTGGTTTAAAAAAGCTATATGACTAGCAAGAGTACAGGGACTCCAATGCGCTGATTCCAAATGCACCTGCACCGAAAACTCACAATGGCTGATAAGTGCACAAAAAACTAGCTTGTTTTTTTTCATTTGTTTGTTTTTGAGACACTGACAAAATCACAATTGTCAGAAAAAAACCCAAATGGAGACACATTACTGCAAAACTAGGGCAACTGAAATATGCGAGACAGAGCCAAAACTGAGTTGGTCCATGTTAGAGTAATACAGGTCTAAACATATTTCTTGTTCTTATCCAAAACATTATGCAAGGTAAATACCGTTGCAAAACAAATGCCATATCAAACCTTCCTCGGTGTCTGGCAGAGTCACCGCATTCACATTTCCTTCAGATATGAAATAATCTTAAGAATATCACCCATCAGTGACTGATGAGATGTGTTTCAGAAACTGTCACGGAATGTGTACACATTTAAAGAGATAATATATACAGTTCAGAAGAATTACAGAAAGTGTTTTTTGTTTGAGTACTTGCATTTAAAAAGTTAAAGTTAAAATTAAGCAATAAAACACCTGGAAATGTTATTTGCATGTGACAGTATGGCTTGCAATGGATTAGTGAAAACAACTAGCCGCACAGTCTCCCAAGGCAAATCCTACCTGACTGCTCTAGCTGGTTTGAGATGATCTTCTTTCTTTCTTTCTTTTTCTTTCTCTCTCTCTCTCTCTCTCTCTCTCTTCCCATTCAGCAGCCATCTCTGTCAAAGCTTCACAAAGGTTACTAAGCACCACTGTCACATCTTTCATTAATACTGAGCACAGCTAGCATATACCAAGCTACAGTATAGCAGTAAAAGTCACTTTAAGGTACTTTTTGAAATCCCTGTCACTCCATAACTGATCATTGGAAAAGAATCTGTACATTTTTTCCATTGTGCTGTTGCTGCTGTAAATGTGGCAGCTTGGAGCGATTAACCTGTAAATCATAAGTTACAAGTTTGGTCACATTTTGGTTTTAAAAAAGTCAAACGATCAAAAAAGTTTGTAAATCTAAACCATGACCAACCGTTCAGGGTGAACTTCAGAAATGCAAATCGTTGTTGTGTCATATAAAAATGTGAAGTGTTCTGTAATCCCTTTGGCTAAACCCAAAAACCCAATCAATACCCAATGAGACACAATAATGTGTGTGTACAAAAGAGAAGTCACTCTACTTTGTGTGCTATCAGGGTGTGCCGTCTCAAACATAAAGATGGAACAGGGAGGTAGAGGAGAAATGAAACTGGACAATGAAACAAGGATGAAGAAATCTAAATCCTAGAGGACAATGGGTAGTCAGAGATGTTGTCATGGAGACGATAAGCGCGCTCACTGACAAACATTCTATGTCACACCCGTATGTAGCAAGTATTATTTACCTCCCCAACCCAACCACCCAGCTATCCCTTACCCCTGGAAACCAATGATATTGAACATAGTTAAGTTTATATGTGTGTCTTCAGGGAGGGGAAGGACATGCTTGTGTGTGTGTATACATATTTATATGTGTATGTGTGTGCGTAACTGCATGCTTTATGTGTAAGCATTCAGACGCTCTTTAGAGCGAGTAGAGTGGATGTCATGAAGCTCCTGCTCCTCCTTGGACTTGATGTCCTCGTATTTCTGCATCCTGCAGGCGTCCTTCACATATGCCCAGTTAGCCGACAGCACCATCAGGTAGTGCACCTACAGCAATACAGTGATTAGAGGGAAGGGTTGTGTTAGTCATTTTTAACCAAACAAAGATTACACTGGAGAAGACAAAGAGGAAATTTAGTCACAGGAAGTGGCTCAGTTTAGACTGGAGCTCGCTGGGACCCGATCGGTTATTTCTCTTGTCAGTCAATACGGTAAACAGCTCTGGCTGAATTTAATTCAGGTTAGGTTTTTTTTGTTGGTTTATACGTTATCATTTGTAACTGGAGTGTTAAGTTGTTGGTAAGGTGTGACGTAGCTGTTTGGGGCAGGAAGGTGAAAGAAGGAGGGGAACGTGCTGCAAAAGCCCGGGTATGATTTTAATGAAGCCAATTAGGGGACATTGTTATTAAAAGTCGCTGTTGTGGGTGATGGTGGTGGGGCTCTTGGTGACTGTATAGAAGAGTCGGAATCGTGGGGTAAGAAGGGCCACCCCAGACCGGACGTGCCTCAGAAGCGCGTGCAGTACCTCCCAGTGCTCTTAGAAGTCAGAGTGACGTAGTTATGGATGAGGACAGATACGGCCGCCACCTATCACAGCAGCCATATTATTAAACAGCAAAAAAGAAAGGAAGAGGGTTACAACTGTATCAGATCATTCAGCATAAGTCCATATATGAGCTCTTCAGATCCAATAAGAGAGAGATCAGAGACCCCATATTTAATGATATATGAAGTCTGAAGTGAGGTCACGTGCTGGCCAAGTATGGTGACCCATGCTCAGAATTTGTCCTCTGCATTTATCAAAATATAAAAAACAACAGTTTATGAATATTTGGCTTTGAAGTGAATTTGGGGGTAAGCAATGTAGCAAAGACAAAATAGAATTCCTGAAACTTCACATTTAGAGGCCTAGAGCGCAATTCCTGAAGAGACTGAAACTTCAGTTTTTTCATTTTGGAACTCTCATACTCATCCTCCTCAAATTGTTACAAATGATTTTGAATCAATGACCTTCTGAAGGCCCAGTGTTGCATTTTTGTAGCCTTGCCATGTTTAAAGATTTAAAGTATAAATGTGTTCCTGCCAAAACTGTTTTATAATTCATTGTAAAAATGGACAAAAATGGCCCCCGCAGCTCAAATGCAGTATTATAGGGATGACATGGGCAGTGAAACTGATTAATACTGCTGGAATTCCTCTGCAGTCCAGTGGGTGGCATTATTGCTGCACAAATCAGCATAACTGCAACAAATGCTGCAATATTCTCCAGAAGATATGATGTAATCATATAATCAAAACAGCGAAAATGGTGATTTGATTCAGCAGCCTCATTGTTTGTAAGTATTTAATGTCCAAGCTGTTTTCCCATTTGCAAACCGTGTGGAATGTAATTAATTCATACAAATGAGGCTAGATTTTTGCCTTTTCAGAAAATAACTATTATTTGTCTCTCTCTCTCTCTCTCTCTCTCTCTCTTTCTCAAAAAAAAACACACACACACAAACAAATGTTGAGTTTCATGTTTTATGAGGGCATTCCATGTTTTTATACTGTATAAACTATATATTCCATCCCTCTACACTAACCCTACCCCTAAAACCTACCCATCACAGGAAACTTTCTGCTATTTTAGATTACCAAAAAATCGAGAACACAAACATACATTACATAGAAGCTTAAATAGAACAGAATGCATAATATAGTGCATAAGTTTAACGACGGCATCAAATTAGGTTGATGCTCTTGTTTTATTTACCTTCTACATAAGCTTCTATATCAACCCAAGCAAACTGACCAACAGACAGGAAAAGCTGCCTTGCAAAAAATGGTGTCTCACAATCACTTATCGCTGTTCCAAACAAGCTGCACTTTCCTTCCCTCTCCTCCCCTGTTTCCATGGCAACAACACCTCCTGCATTTTCTGACGAGCCCTTACTCTCCCTCTCTCCCCTTTCTCCCTTTGCTCGCTCACTATTTTACAAGAAACCTTGGATGTTTATCGCATTTCAGACAAGTCCAGCCATTCACTCATTTATTACCCGATACACTTTGATACCAAACAGCATCTCTGATTTCTACACTCACATCCTTAAGTGTCGCGTGACCTAAACTGTTACTAGAAGCACAGGATTATTACCATGCATAAATCATTTCTAATATGTAAACTTGCATTGAATGCGATTTTACACAATGCAAAAATTAAGCACTGAAGAATAAAAGAAAGGCAAATAAACAGAAAGGAAGCGATGGAGGCTCACCATGGCGATAACGGCGGCTCCAGCCCCCGCGAGAGCGCAGACAAACAAGTGGAATGTCAGGTCCAGCTGGAGGTAAAGACAAATAAACATTTGTGAGGCGAACATGTGGATGTTTTGCTCTGACAAAATGTTCTGGCCAATAAATTGTGTTCTATTCAAGATAGAGCTCTATCTTGTGTTCTATTCAAGATATCAAGATAGATCTAGACCTCTAAAATGACCTAAATGATATGATTAATTAATCATATATTTATTATGAAGGAATTCCAGCTGTACTAAATGACTTCAGGCTTTAAAGAACAAAAAAGCTTAGAATTTATTTATACTCTCTCTCTCCCTCTGTCATAGGTCATTGACTGTAATGGCAGACTGAATTCAGATGAGGAAAGTTGAATTACATAAAGACCAACAGTCAAGATAAAACAGCTTTTAGAACTGCCAACTAACCTCATTAGATTCACACATCTTGATGAAGTTATCAGAAACAGTACACAGTCCTTTCTCCTCATTGATGGACAAAATTCCTGCAATTGAGATTAACAGTGAGATTTGAATTTATCTCAGCTAGTTACAGACCTACGACCTGCTTGACATTCATTGCTAACTTAATAACTGTTGGTAATCCAAAAAAAGGAAGAGAGCTATGCACCGAACTGGCGCAGATCGAAGCACAGGCTGGAGGAATCCACCAGTGAGATGTTCTGACAGGTGTTCCAGATGTTGAAGTACATGAAAACTGGCAGAGAAGTGAACGCTGTGACGCCCAGCCAGGCCAACATGAATATATAGGTGAGCATGATGAACTGAAGGAGAGAGAACAAGTTAACAAGGAGATTAACAAGTATTTAACAAGTATTAAACAAGTATTAACAAACTGTTACCCTTTATATCAGCTATGCTATTTAGAATTTAATTATAAAAAGCCTGTAAAATTTTAATTTAATTTCTGAAAATTGAACTGAGGTAACGCATAGGATGCAGAATTGTAATTTGAATTTTAAATTTAAAATTTTTTACAGATTTTTTACAATAAAATTCACAATAACACACACATATTCTGTATGGAGTATTTTCCAAAACACTGATGATACATATTCAGATAATATTAAACAACCATGAAGACCATTGGCTTACAAGTAAGAAATCTAATTTGGCAAGTTCCATTTTAGCATCCTGTGCTGTGTGTGCAATTAAATTCAAACTCGTGAATTGAAAGGCAGTCAGTTCCTACATTTAAAATTTTACCCACCTCTGCTTTAAAAGCTATTTTTTTAGAAAGAGGTTTTTCTAGTTCTTTTAGATGAGTGGTTGATCTTACCCAAGCACTGACACAGCGCCCACAGGTGGTGATCTTAAAGTCCCCATAGAGGTCCCGGATGGCCCCAGTTGTAAAAAAGCCCTCGACCATCAGCAGAATACCATAGACAAAGAAGGCTGCTGCCACTCCATAAATCACATACTTCAAAATGTCAATCCTGAAGGAGAAAAATGTTGTTTATTAATTCTCAATTAATTCTTAAGAATTATAATTTTTTATAATTCTTATGAAATTGTATCTAATTTCCTTTTATTGTTGGATGAGGATCATAAAACTTTATTCCATGCCTTTATTACTTAATTTTACTAATTCTTATTTTATGGACCAATACTTATATATAATATATATTAGATATTAGTAATTTATATTAATTTTTACTCCGAATATGGCGATCCCACAGAACATTTGACTGACAATACTTGTGTATAAGGCATGTCCAATCAAGCTGTCAAATTCTGTCAAATTATAAAAAGATAATATTAATGTCATAATATTAATTATGTTTATTAGGGTTAATAGAATGCTAGCTATGAAATTGCCTCTGGCAACACTCAAATGTAACAACAAATATAGTTTCCATAACAGAATGTTATTGAACATAATTCTGTTAATGACACCTTCTTGGAAATCTGTATGACCCTCAGTTAAACAAATGACAAAAAAACATTTCTTGGGGACGAATTGAATAAACTAGTAAATTTGAGTGTGGAAGGTATATTTTAAGGATTTTTTAAAAGGGTCCACAGGCCCAAAACTGGAAAATCACCCACAGATTAAAACTCTCTTTAGGCAATAATCATATTTCCCATTTCAAAGTCTTCCTCAAAAGTATTGAGTATGATTAAGTAATCAAATCATGACAAGATAAAATGGCTGAAAAACTGTTCTTTCCTCCGCCCACTCTTGTCTTTTTCTCCTCCGTCCATCCTGCTCTCCTCACCAGTGGAGTTCCGGTGAGCAGGTGTGTGTGGATGATCTGGTGCCATTTCAGAACGCTTAATCCTCTAAGCAGGACTAATGCCAAAAGCAAATATGGTAGCTCAGAAAATTCAGTCCTGGCAAAAATGTTTTGTGTTTATGTGTGCGTCACTGTGTAAGGGAACACTGCTCATATACATACAGTATTCCTAAACAATACCTGTTGCACCCTTCTCAACATCCTAGTAAGGCTAAATTATTTAAATATTATTAAATTATTATTAAATAAATTATTATGTTATAATGTCATAACATGATGTGTGCAAAGGTGTGCCAAAACTGGATCAGATTTAAAAGCATTTGGTCTACTTCAGGGGTGTCCAAATGGTGTACTGGAGGACCACCACCGGGAAAAATGTAGCTCCAATTTACCTCAACACACCTGCCTGGATGTTTCTAGTCTGCTTAGTAAGACCTTGATTAGCTGGTTTAGAACAGTGGCCCTCCAGGAGCAGGATTGGACACTGGTCTACTCTGTTGCTATACAGACAACATAACGTGTTTTGACAACATTTCGATATTATGTTACTTACATGGTAAAGACGTCCAGAGCATCAACAGGCGACCGGACAACATCAAAGTAGGTCTGCAGGATGGTGATGGTGCCAGATAGAGCCTCATGACCGCAACCACAGAACAGTGCCACCCCAGCATACAGCAGGATGGTTGCAATCAGAGAGGCGTATGGTATCCCACTCAGGCATTTGAGGCAGCATTCAGAGCACCCTGACAACAAGAACACAGATCAATCCAGAAACTGCTAGAATAGCAGCAGAACACTGCAGAACCAACAGCAATGCTTCAGTACCAAATATGGTAATGCTGTTGTTGAAGCCATACAAATAAGGGCATTTCCTGTAGCTAATGTGTCACTGCAATAATTTGTTCAAAGTTGTACGATTTATGCACATATTTAGATTAAGAGGCAAAAGTTTTCAGTCCACTACCTTATACGTAAGAACCGAGTGACAACGGTTTCAAAGGATGAAACTACAGAGAATAATCTATTTCGACAAACCAACACAACATCCAGTCTCACACATGTCCCGCAAGAGAGGATGTTTACTGCCACCCCAACCAATCATAACTGCCGCAGCTGAGAGATTCAGGGAAGCAATTTAATGGCCCACAAACAATATTGATCACAATATTGCGAACTGAGAAAGGCACCAGCGGCAGCCCTTTCACAGCAATGATTTATGGGTCATCATAAACAAAATCCAACCAATACAAAGAAACCTAGCAGATCAGGCCTTCAGAGGATGTGCACAAACATCAATACCTCAGGAACAAGCATGATGTTGAATTCAAATATGCCTATAGAGCACATTACCTTATTGAGGGTATCAAAGAGAGTGACTCAAGCCGGCTAAACCTTCACAACAGCTAAACACAACGGCTTCACAACGGCTAAACCTGCAGCTGAAGCTGAATAGCCACAGCTCTCCATCTTCTCACCAAGCATCTCGTAGCCAATGTTGTTGGTGCAATTGCATTGTATCTGCATTCTCCCTACTCCTTGTGGCTGTGCCCCAGAACCTGCTGTTTACAGGAGTGTGGATAATGTGTATTTTTCAGCAGTGGCCCAGCTGTCACAGGTAAAACAGACTTCCATTACAACTTGAGAACAGCCTGCAGGTCTGAGCACAGTAGAAATGCTTTGGAGAGCTGCAGAATGTCACTGCATCAAAACCAAAACATGCAGAAACATGGATTCTGGAGTAATGCAATGTTTATTTTATTAATCGCATGATGCATTAGTACACTGTGATCTCAACAGGGTGCATCAAACGTTCAATATGGTGTGATTTTTGTCTTTTGATTGTTGACTATAAAGAACATGATTTTTGTTCAGACATGAACTAATAAAATGTATTTTATCCAGAAACTCATAATTGCATGAATACCTTTGTAGTCTTTCTAAACCAGGAAGTACAAATAACAGCTCTAGGGGACATAATTACAGCACCAATGACACATTTATGGAGAATATTATATTATTGTTGAACAGAATTGAGCATTACAACTATATTAGGAAATACTATATAGTTCCAAATCATTAATGTCATCCACTACAATACTGATTTAGTTTTACCACAATCCTATGATTTCTATAGAAAATGTATTTAGAAATTATGTATTACATGTTGTACAGTGCCTTGCAAAAGTATTCATACCCCTTGAACTTTTCCACATTTTGTCACCTTACAACCACAAACTTAAATGTATTTTATTGAGATTTTATGTGATAGACCAGCACAAAGTAGCACATAATTGTAAAGTGGAACAAAAAATGATACATGGTTTTCAAAATTAAGCAAATAAAATCTAAAACATGTGGTGTGCATTTATATTCAGCCCCCCCTGTGTCAATACTTTGTAGAGCCACCTTTCACTGCAATTACAGCTGCAAGTATTTTGGGGTATGTCTCTATCAGCTTTGCACATCTAGAGACTGAAATCTTTGCCCATTCTTCTTCGCAAAATAGCTCAAGCTCAGCCAGATTGGATGGGGAGCATCTGTGAACAGCAATTTTCAAGTCTTGCCACAGATGCTCAATGGGATTTAGGTCTGGAGTTTGACTGGGCCATTCTAACACATAAGTTATTTGATCCAAACCATTCCATTGTAGCTCTTGCTGTATGTTTAGGGTCTTTGTCTTGCTGGAAGGTGAATCTCCTTCCCAGTCTCAAATCTTTTGCAGCCTTTTGCAGCCACAGGATTGCCCTGTGTTTAGCTCCATCCATCTTCCCATCAACTCTGACCAGCGTCCCTGTCCCTGCTGAAGAAAAGCATCCTCACAGCATGATGCTGCCACCACCATGTTTTACAGTGGGGATGGTGTGTTCAGGGTGATGAGCAGTGTTACTTTTCTTGCCACATTTTTCTTCCATAAAGGCCAGATTTGTGGAGTACACGACTTCTACTCCACTCCACTACTGGACTTCTCCCACCTGAGCTGTGGATTTCTGCAGCTCCTCCAGAGTGACCATGGGCCTCTTGGCTCCTTCTCTGAGCAGTGCTCTCCTTGCTCGGTCTGTCAGTTTAGGTGGACGGCCATGTCTTGGTTGGTTTGCAGTTGTTGTACACTTGTTCCATTTTTGGATGATGGATTGAAAAGTACTCCTTGAGATGTTTAAAGCTTGAGATATTTTTTATAACGTAACCCTGCTTTAAACTTCTCCACAACTTTATCCCTGACCTGTCTGGCGAGTTCCTTGGTCTTCATGATGCTGTTTGTTTACTAGTGTTCTCCAACAAACCACTGAGGCCTTCACAGAACATGTGTATTTATACGTAGACTAAATTACACACAGGTGGACTCTATTAACTAATTAGGTGACTTCTGAGGGCAATTGATTGCACTGGATTTTATTTAGGGGTATCCGAGTACAGGGGGCTAAATACAAATGCATGCCACACTTGAAAAACCGTACATCATTTTCACTTTACAATTATGTGCTACTTTGTGTTGGTCTATCACATAAAATCTCAATAAAATACATTTAAGTTTGTGGTTGTAAGGTGACAAAATGTGAAAAAGTTCAAGGGGTATGAATACTTTTGCAAGGCACTGTATATAGCAATATATTGTACATACTAAGTCGTGTAAATCTTTATTAAGATAATCAAAATATTGTTTATTTAAAGGTGCCTCATTTTAGGCAGACTGACTGTCATATCTGGGAGGGGCACCGTACATTATCTATAATGCCAAAAAACAGCCTCATACTGACATCCCTGTTTTGTTCTTAAGTCAGTTCTGAGAGAGACTAATGAGGGAGCCAAAGTCTGTGTGCTTTCATCTCAGTGGGATGAGACTTAAGATCAATACTCTGCTAGAGGCTGTCAGTGGGAAACACAAGCCTAAACCCTACTCATCAAGTCTAAATCCCTTTCATTTGCCTGTAGAGTAAAATATAATGCCAGCATTCCTGTAGCTCAGACAGTAGAGCAATGTGCCACGGGTCGGTTTCCAGCGAATGCATGAAATGATAAATGCATCGAAAGTCACTCTGGATAAATATCGGTCTTTTTACGCAGTCTGAAAGTTATTTCAGCAAATAATATTCCAAAGTGTCTGTGTAGTTTTTCACTTTTATTTCTGATTCAAAAACAGTGTTTTCATCATTATAACTGCCCTTAGGAAGGAAGTCTGTCCTGCGCAATTGAAAGTGCAAGCTCAGTTATAAAGTGAAACAAGCTCTTTTCGTGGCAAATCAGGTTCAAGTCCTCAGATGCAATATTACTGTTCATTATACACAGAACAATTTGATTCTGCTTTATTTATATAGTGCTTTTTACAATGTTGCATTGCTTTAAAGCAGTTTTACATATATTGAAAAATAAAACAGAAAAATTGTCAAACATACAACACGGAAAACAGAACACATGGAATCATTGCATATTTTAATTGTTCATTGAGATATATATTAATTGAACTAATTAGGATACTAGGTGTATAGTTGGTTTAAAGAGTTGATTCAACTGATGAAACTACCAAGCAGAAGTAACACACAGAACAATGGGTAATTATGTAGCTTTGCTATTCAGAGGGTTACAAAAACAAAATAAATAGAAAACATAAAGCGGTGGCAATCAGTGCAAAACAATAATAATATTAATAATTATTATTATTTAAATTTATTATGATTAATAATACATAATAATAGTAATTTTCAAAAAAATTATTTCTTCCATGTTTTGCAAAAAAGTTATATAACCATAGTCTATAGAACATTATAAGTCCTAAAGATGCACCAGTCGCCAATGGAATGTTTTGCACTAACAGACAACTACAGACAACAAACAAAACCTAAAGGCCATTACAGCTTGTTATTCATTATAATATATATTCATTATATTGTAACTAAATTCCAAATAATATAGATAGCACTTAAGGCTGAAAGAGATAGTAAGCGTATATTTTATAGCAGGTTTAAAGCAGCTCGTCTCTCAAGCAGATGAACAGACGAAGACTTCCTTAAATAAATATATTATGTGAAACTGTTCATGAGTTTTAACCAGCAGCCCTAAATTATGGGACATACTTTATGGGTAATGATAAATACAAACTAGAAAGAGAAAATAATTACATTATAAAAAGTTATATTATGTACATTAACACATTTAACAGATTTCTTCATTCAAAGCAACTTACTGTGCATTTGGTACATGCATTAAATCAGTCCATGCTATTTCCTAGGAATAGAACCCACAACCCTGGAGCTGCAAGCACCACGATCAGTTGAGCTATAGGAACACAATTATGTTACTGTGTAAACTGTGTAATGTCCATGAGACACAAGACACAACTAGATCTCTGATGTTTAAAATCAAACTATAAAAATGTAATTTATACATTTAATTTGCATTTGAAAATACAAAATAATTACTTTCATTATAAATGGAATGGAAGATCAGCCCAAACCTCCACAGCACATTAGAAAGGCCATTAAAGCTAATGCGAAAAATTATCCAAAAATAGACACCACAATTCCAAATGATGTGTCGGTTCATCCTCATGCATCACTGCTGGAGTAACTAGAATATCCGTCTTATTCCCTCTCTGTCCATTGTGTTTAATCCACTGTCTGACTGACTGACTCACTTTTACCATAACAACAGGTCAAATGTGAAAGCTTACTTAAAGCTGCCATCTTTTTACCTTTTACCTGACAACTTTAGACTTGGAAACGCATCCTGTATCTTCAGCCAACATTCCAAAGAAATGGAAGGAATCTTGGAATACTTGGCCCTTATATTTTCTGGACTCCAAGTGGAAGTTGGAATGAAAACGACCTTTTTCCAAAAACCATCTACCAACGTTTTTTACATTTTCATTTTAAAAAAATATAATGTAAATTCATATCAGTTTACTTTGTGTAATTTTATAAATTACAAAAATCTAGTTAACTACTACTAGTAACTACTAACTACTAACTAGTTGCTGTGATAAGGTTTTTAACAGAGCTGCTAAAAGAGTGGCTATAAATTTGATCTATCTTATCTGGCTGCCGTAATCCATATTCCATCTTTTTCTTCCTCTCCATTTCCCCCCTTTTTGGATTGCTTTCTTCTTTTGCATTTTGCACTTTTTGGAACAATTTATATTTGCTATGGTCTCCAATGTCTGTTTCGAAACAACTTTCCTATTTTACTGTTTTGCAAATACAGTCGGTTTTATTACACTTACTTGTACTGTATCTTTAAAGCTAATAGACACAACACTGTCATTCAGATCATTAGGGTCTTTAATCCTAAAACATATCACCTTAAGTAATCTGTCTGTAGGCTCAAGAAACTGCAAAGCCATTTTTCATATGAATTACTAAAGGTGTATTTTATGTATTTTCACATCAATGGCATAGACAATACTCACAAATGCATTGTAGTGGAACATAATGTACATGATATATATATATATATAGTGTTACAAACGGTTTTGGACAAATGGCGTAAAGGATCGATTAATGATCATAACATCACTCCTGCCACTGACAGAATACCTCTCCTCACGGCAGACAGAAAATAACCCACCTTTCTCCTTCTTTAACCCACAGGACATCTAAAATACAAGGCCAATAGACCAGCATCGCTCAGAGCAGCTCCACAGATGCAGAGCTCTGAATGCCTCTGTTAGCCGCATACAGCTCCTGGCCTGACTGGAATACGAAACAGCTCCCCAGTGTGCTACCAATGGCACGCCGAGTGACCGCATGCCAGCCATAGAGCAGAAACAGAGGGAGGAGCTGAGCGTCTGTGTGAGAACCTCATCATCTCCGGGCAGATACGTGTGGTACATCCACACTGATATCTATTGCATTTCCATATGAGCCACTCATTCGTAATTTACCTTCCACGATTATGATTTAGCTTTCACTTTGAACTGTGTGTGCTTGACAGGTTGCAGTGGGTTCTAGCACTAACTGGTTTGAGACAGTTGCTTACTTTTAGACTGGCATGACCATACTTGATGGATTACAGAAGACACCAATGGCTTTTCAATTAGCCACACAGATCCGGAACACCTGGGCAGCCTGGGTAGAGATTATAGTACAGTGTGCATAGTGATTATAGAGTTAAGACAACTAAGAGAATTGATCATTAAAAGGAATTTTTTTGGCAGTAATTGTGGATTGGTGGGAGAGCTGCCCCTATAACCAGACATCCCACACATACACCCACATCAACAGAGTACTCTGTCATTAACCATGTATTAATGTAAATGCACTTGGGTATAATGTTTGTTTTTTGTAGGACTGTCAATGTAGTGAAGGGGCTGAATGAAGGTCTTTTGGGTAATTTAAAATTAGAGGCAGGTGTGCTGAAACTGGGTTGGAACTAAATGCTGTAGGATGATAACACTCCAGGAAAACGGTTTCACACACCTGCTCTAGTTTGAACTGTATCAGCTGATTAGTTAAATCCACAGAGGCCTCTAGGAATGTGTATACACAGTGCAGAAAGAGTCTGGGATATTCCCTGTCTGTACTGCTTTCTCCACATTGTTTTCATTTATTTAGTTAGTCACAGCTGGGTTTATTGCATTAAGAACAGTGGTGTCTTATCAGGAAAACAGCAAGCATACGCTTTTATTACAGACAAAAGTGACAAAATAAATTTGATTTACTTTTTTGTTGTCAACACGCATTGTAAGCGTGCTATCATACAATTTAGACAAAACAGTGATTAAAGTTACAGTTACCACTATGTCAACCTATTTCAGTCCACAATTAGGAAATATGTACTTGTCTACCTCTGTATTTAAAAAATGACATTTAATTAAAAGACATAAGATAAACTTTGACAAAAACGCACTGAAAACCACGTCAGCTTTCCAATTACTCAACACTCTCACAGAGTCTTGAATCAGAACACAGACTCTCCATGTTTAAGTAATGTTTGTAAATTGGATTTATCTAATTCATTTCATCTTAACAAAAGAAAGAATCTGAAGGACTGAATCATGTGCATGTGACCCCGTTTGTGCTTGTTGCCCCAAGGCTTGCTTTTAATCACCACCCTTAAATGATTTATGAGGAAAAAATTATTTATGAATAATACAAAAAAGATATGCAATGGAAATGTATCATGTTTATCTAAGCCCATTTTGAACCTCAGAGCAAATTGTCTGTAAGATATTTTAAGTTTCAATGTACTGACGGTATAGTTATAATTCATTGCACACTAAGGCTGTTTTACAGTACTAGAGGCACATCTCTGGTAGTAAACGTGCTTGTAGGCAAACAGTATGTACTGTCAAAAACAATAATACCAGGGTTGCGCTACAGTGAATCCAGCAGGCAGAATAAGATCCTCTCAATATAACCCATTACTCTTTTGGGATTGACATGCAGGAGCAGCCAAAAATGGCAGGCTTTCATTAAAAGCTGTGAATTAGCAAGAAGTCTTTGTGTTGATTGCCTCTCAGTTTCACACTAAGGTCATTAACAGGATAGCTTCATCAGAAGACTGAATAGAGCCACCCTCTGAGATTAAATAAATCAGTGAAATATATTTAACAAGCTGCTGTTGACCAATGACTGATCTGCATTTGTATACGACCAGCTCTTGCGAAATTTATGATCAGTCTGTTTAATTACATGCATTAGAAACATTATGACAGGTACTGTCATAGGGGTGCTTAACACACAGTAGACAACAACTTACAGAGACTGAATGTTTAGATATTACCAAGCCAAAAATCTATAAATGATAAGGCTTCATAGGGAATTTACTCACTTTTGTAATTACAGTAAGTGAATTGAGAGATAGAGCATTCACTGCTGTTGTGAGGGCAGATAAGCCAAGCACTGTTCTCTGCAGACGACCGGCCAGCTGTCAGCCGTCACAGGCATCAGTGTAACCCAGAAGATGTTGGGTCACAAACTAGGGGCTGTACTGAGTTGAACTCTGTTCTCAGTCATTACCTCAGAAGACGCAGTCCTGTGTGCTTTGTTGTCTCCTCCATTCAAATCCTTGGCTTTGTTCCAAGTCATGTTAAATCTGATTTGTTTGTGCAATACCCAAAATTACTGTACCCACTAAATGCATAACTAGATAGTCTTACAACAGAATGTTGAAATATATCAAATGTCTAAAATCTAAAATAAAAATAAAATAAAAAAGGGAATCATTCTTGTTTTTCCCTGTCGTATTTTAAACATTGTAGGCATTTTTGTCTGCCTCAGTGGCATTTCTGCACCAAACCCTTGTTAAATTTTGACCCTGACATGTAGACAAGAAGAATTATATTTTGGGTGCAGCTGCTACAGTCGAAGTGAGTGACAGTTACCACAGAATCCCAGGTTTAGTGGATGAAACAAAGAGACATTATTTGATAAAACAGTTGTCTCGTTACTGTAATCTCCATTGTCTTGTTTCCTAAAGCTGTTTGTTCATATTTGCCTATTTTGGACAGCTAATGTATTCTGTGCCCACACTGTTCTGCACATTAATTGTGGGCCATAAACCAAACTGCTCATAACTGCAATCTGCTCATAACGGCTTGCTAATTTCCACAGACTAAACTTCAAGTACAGCCTAAAGGTGAGCCCTATTGTTTGGAACTGTCACCAGTCCAAGGTTCCCTTCAGATTCACTTTAATCACCGGGATGTTCCTGTCACACAGTGACCATATGTTGATTCTTCAGCGCTCTGCGTTTCGTTTCCCATCAATGGGTTCAAGTGGGCATACGTTACAGCAGCAAGACAAATGGGCGAGCGAGCCCAACACATGCAGGAGGCTGCATCCATTATTCACAAGCAGCGCAGCGCGACACAGAGAGGGGCCTGCCATCACTATCAATAATTCAACTCTCCCACCGCAAGCCCCCTCCGTTTCTCTGTCTTTCCTTTTTTCTCTTTGTCTATTGCTTTCTTGGGTCTCCTGTAAATGAACAGCACCCATTGATGTGCACTGTGCAAAAAAAGTCTATTAGCACTCCTGACAGACAGAAAAAAGGGGCTGTCTGAAAGAAATGTGACAGATACAGCAGTGCTCCTCAACTGGTGCGTCGCAAACCAAAATGGGTTGTCCTTATGAAAAACAATGCTATATGCAAATAATAAATTGTATGTAACATTTAAAACTGCAAAATAAATATGTTTATGAAGTATCTTGTTACCACAATAAATGGGCCTATTTATCTTTTTTTTATCTGTTTTTAAAAAATGTATCTGTTTTAAAAAAAAGAAAATACTAACCATATTATTTGTACAGTATTTTGCACAAATTCTTCTGTCGCAACTTGTCAGATATATACAGGTTTTACATCATGCCCTCACCCTCGAAAACATAAACAAGGCTACATAAGTTATAAAATTTGAACAAAAATATCTGGGTGCTAAAGCAAAACTAATTCACAGCCACTGAGACAGACAGTGATAAAGAGAGAATATCTAAACAAATTTAACAGCTTCTTATCCTTTTAATGTTTCAGTACACAAACTACAGCATACCTTAACTGGACCTGCCTACATCTACAGCTGGACTAATTGACTGACCCATATAAATAAAGGGCTTGACTGGGGAAATGTAGTATGTCCTGCTTCTACTGTACAACAACAAAAGAGACTCATACTGGTCCAGCCATCCCATCTATATCCCTCTCGTTTATTCGCTCCATCTGCCAGTCGCTTGTCAAACAGTCATGAGGGGATTACGCACTGCCTCCCGCCCACTGCCCAATGAGGTCAAAGGTCATAATTATCTAATGGTTAGCTCTCAGAGGGAGAGAAAAGAGCAGGCGTGGCTGTAAAGTGCTACATGAGTGGCTAATTAAAACAAAGCAGCTTCTCCCATTAACCCCATTAGGACCAAACTGAGTCATGTGAATGCTAGGAGCATGTACAGTATCGAAACAAAAGACCCAAGTAACATTATAGTCCATTGCTTATTTAAACAAGACCTCAATGATGTAACAAAATGCTCAATGATAGGAGCTTTGGCACTGTTTGGTCCAATCACCAACAGCCTTGAGCAGCTATAATCTGTATTTTGTAGAACTGTTAAAATCTTTGTTTTAGCAGCAATAACGCATATCAACAATATAATTGTACAAGACATACGTTTAGGCTTAATTGATGTTGCTAATGATCTGCATGCATGTATACCTTGCATGTTTATCTTTATGTTTACATTTGCATTTAAATATATTTTCACATTAGCACTTAGCATCCCGCAGATTTATGAACCGACTCATCTGCGCGTTTAATCGACCAGTGACGTTGCCATGTCAACCCATGCCAATTCTATTCGAGTGCAATGACCCACTTACAGTACGTCAACAAAATCAGTGGGACAGTGGAGAATGTAACATCTCACACAGACTGAGCTTGAGGGTTACTGCTGGAGATTTAAAGGAAGGAAGTGGCTCGGGAAGTGATGTTTCTGATGGGGTTTCTGGGGATTAGACTAATATTTATGCATTACACAATGTGTACTGTTACTGGATTTCCTACAACAGCAGTGTCAGATCCACACATGACTGAAAACACCACTAACAATATAGTGTAATAATCTGCGTTCCCACATGGAAAATTAACGATATTATGTCTAATCCAGTATTGTGTATCTGTCAGCAAATATACTACCGTTCAGTAACATGTCTTTCTGACGTGACCATTTGCTATTAGCAAAACGGAATTGATGTGGCTACAGTATGTAGGCATTTTTAATGTAAATTATGAGAAGAATATTGTTTGGGGTACATGTGTTTGTTTGCATGCGTGAATGCTGCAGCCATGTACCCAGGACGTTCGGCTATAGAGAGAGAACTACCCATTAGTATTAATGATATCTGTAATCATTTGACAATTGTTAATAGTTTTGTATGGAAAACACTTGTTATCGCGTGGGATAAAATGCATAACTTGAATGTACTGTAAGTCACTTTGTATGAAAGTGTCGGCCAAATGCATAAATATAATGTAAATCTACTTCGATAGTATTTCTGGGGGTCTTCTTTAAAGGTTATTATTATTTTATCTCGGCCATCCAGTTGATGAACGGGTTAAACAACTTCACTTCAGAGCTCCTACTCTCTGTGTGAATGCAACCAGGAAAATATACTAGGGGAACTAATGGTTCTCGAGGATCACCCTGGTTGCTGGTTCCTATAATTTAGTTCCTTGGACTACCCGGAGCATTTAAGCTAACCAATACAATGTCAATTCCCCATACTTTAAAGAAGCCACAATTAAAGTTCTGCAATTAAAGATCTGTTTTTCACCTCAACTTGACCTGGTAATTAAACATAATTCTCAAGTGATTTCTTGGTGTGTCAACAGTAAACCCATTGGCATCAGTCACCATAGCTTGGTTTATTTGGCATCGACTGAATACAGTCTCAGCCATTCACAGAGTGAATCAGAGGTCATAGTTTCTTTGATTTGGCAGAGCACTCTCATCCAGTCATGCCCATTCAGTGCTGAATGATTATCCAAGACCTGGCAACCGCAATTCACTGTATGTGTCTGTATGTGTATGAGTCGGCAGGGATCAACATTATGTATGGTTTGCTGCAAAATGGCTTCAGGATGTTGAACATCCACAAGTAATTTCCAACATCAAGCAGCTAGTATAGCTGGATTATTACTATTTCTAGAAACAGCAGCCCAAGTGAATGTTTGTATTTAAAGCATTTGAAAGCCCTTTGTTGTAGCACAATTAAATAATTTGTGATTTTAAATATAACTGTGCCCAACATTTGATTAAAAAAAGCAACATGCTTAAAAGACCAATATTGTTGGTTCCTTAGCATGTGATGCTGGTGTGCTGGTGTCCACAGCACAATTAACTACCTTGACCAGCAAGACATGATTAGTCAACCAGTTTTACCAGAATTATAATGTAGGTCAACCCGTTACATTTTGCAGTTGTATGCTGGTCCACTACGTACATTAACACTAAACCAGCACTAAACCACACAAACAAGCTAGGCCTAGCATGGAAATTAATTTAGATTCAATCTAAAAGCTTAACAGCTGTTTTTATTCTAAATTTTTTCGTCAGTATTCTTTTTCATAATCGTCGCCATAAACTCCAGGACTTTCAACATTGAGCTGAAAATGATGATTAAATTGTGCGTGTCCCATCCTCCCAGAGGTTTTGAGGCAATCCGATCAACTCTCAGCTGAGCTGCCCCGGCCAGACAGATAGGAGGGGGTTTACAGTTGTAGTGCGATGGGGGAGGGGTGACAGAGAAGAGAAAGTGGCACGTACTCTTTTCCACATTACCATACAATAGGCCTGGGACACCCATCTCATCACACCACCTCCCCTGTACAACAGGGCTTTGTGTTAGGCCTGTGCACAATGTGATAAGATCACAAGTACTTGCTCTCACTTATCACTAATTACTGAGCATCACAACAACATACCCGAGATTAAATTCTGAGGTAAACAGACGTTCCAGCTCCCAGCTATGTGCTAACTGTGTTTTCTATAAATTAATATGCTTATTAATAAGAAAGACAATTTCACAAAATGGTTGCGTTCTAACAACATCAAAATCGTGCATGTCCATGCTTTCCGGGAACTGTATTAAATGGCTTGTCAAACAGGGAACATGAGGATTAATGAATTGTATGGTTTAGCCAACAGGGAGAGCAACATCAAGAGGATCTCCTAGTGCAGAAGAAATCATCTGCCTCATCTGTCATGCAGCCACAGTTAGAACAGGAGCAATATGAACAGTGCTGAATTTACTAACACTGTTTACTAACTTTACTAAACGAATTAACAGAGATCCATTCATCAGCCCAGCACAGTAAATTCTTAAACTCATTTTGTCCATTTGATTTCCATTTGACTAAACTGATTTGATATTGCTATCATTATGATGTGATAGCAACACAAATAGTAAAAATAATGTTTCAATGCAGTTTGAAATGGCTCCTCTCGCCCCTAGCTTACAAATAAGGGTCGCGTCTCACGAAACAATCAGTGTCAGAACAAATGTTCGCCTTGATCTGGTGTTGCGATGCATTATGTACTCACGTTGGACAGAAAAGTAAATTATAAGGAAATTTCATTTTGGGGAGGCCATATCCTTTAAATTTTAATGATCCTCCAAAATGGCATAACTATTTATTACATTTCCTTTCATTTACGAGATATTTTTTATCGCACTTGGGATCAACTCAGATTCTTTTATCTCTTTTATATCTAATGATATAACTAGAACCCATGAATTCAGGTCAATATCCACTGCAAGTATTATCACACATCTTTAATGCTAAGAGTCTGAGTGTTATATTAAATATAATCTCTATTTAAGAGAGTTCAATCATGCTGAAGACTGTCCACTGTGTACATTTTCACTCTTGTACATTCGCTGTATTGCTTATAACATCAGTCATCAATGAAATCATAATAATAACTGTCGCCTCAGGCAACAAACACTGTCCCTAGTTCCATAGTATTCTCTATAAATGCCCTACTTCTCTGCCTACAGACAACTCTGATTCACAGATCCTCCAGTAGCCTGTCTTACCACATTACCCCTTATTTTATGGTCTGTCTGCTTATTTTACAGTAAAGCCTGTGAGACTTAGAGACAGGAAATGTGGCAGGAAACATCATAATACTGTACGGTCTAATATATCACAATACATAAACTCCATTCAGAAAATATATTTGCCAATCTGCTGTTTTTCCGGCTTGTTAAAATTTATTTATTTCTAGTTGTATTGTTGAAGAACAAGTGAAGGCTGAGCCTGTGGTTTGACAGCTCAGTGATTCTAATTGGATGTTAGCATTGTTGTGAGAGCGGGTGATTATGGCTGACAGCATCTCTGCCAGGTCCTTTGAAGAAGTCTACAGCAGTCGTGAGCTGAGATGCAGGAAATGCCTATGAAAATTCAGGATGAGATCACTACAGGAAGTGCAGGATCTGCCACAGTGGATTTGAACAAGGTCTAGACAGACTGAATCTCCTCATAATGCAATGAGGGGTGAAATTTACCACATTAGTTAAGACAACTGATGGTTATAATCTGTTGATATGGAGATATCATCTTGACCTAATGAATAAGGTATGGTATAGTTCTTTGTCATGGTTTATTTCAGCAGGACCTGAATTAATTTCTAGATGAATATGAATAGATGCCACATATGGGATGGATTTATTCACTTTGGGGATATATTACATTATATAAAATAATTTTATAACTGTTTGACCTAAATAACTGCAGATTTCACAGAGCTCATTTTCCTCAACTGTTACCTGTAATACCATTCGGATGAAGCTACAGTAAATCGGAGTGTCTAACAAAGTGCATTTAAAAATGGTAACAAATAGTATAAAAATATATTTCTTCTATGTTTCTTCTGCCTTTTTTGTTGCAGTCGGCACTATGTGACTTAAGATCACTCAGAATGTGCTGGCAGTGTGAACAGCTTTGCCTATAATAGGAGCAACTCAGTTTTATAGCTATAGGAAATATGAGCAAAATTAAAATGATAGTTAAAATCAATGCAAACCGCCACATCCATGAATGCTTTACCTATGTAACTCATCATACTGCAATGCCAAGCTAAGAGCTATTGGTTATTCAAACAATGTACAATTTAATAAACTCAATTTCCTCGGCTGTGGACCCATCAAGCGAGGCTTTTTTCATCTGCATTCATATGTTTATGAATTAAATATATATATATATATACATTATACAGTTACAGTTTCTCAAATGTAGATTTAATTCAGATTTTATACATTTCCCACTAAATGTGTAAAATCCCTTTTGCTACAGCTTTCAGTTATACTGTATACTAAAAACCAGCTTCTTGCACTAGTGCAATATACACACTTGCAGCTGTAATTATTGCAAATTGTATGGAAATTGATTGACGGCATTATGAGATATGTAAATAGACGATGTCATTAACATGACATCATGCAGAAAAGACGTTTGACAGTACAAAAATAGAGCAGAGACAGATGGTAGAAAATTGCCCAGCAGGCTGAGACCACATTGTCCCTGAACAGTCCCAGAACCCTTCTACATCACCTGCATTATACATGAGCGTGTTTTCGTTCTTCTAAAAGCAATGTTTGCATTGCTTGATGGCGCTAAAATAAAAATCTGGAGGTTAAGCACCTTCTTCTAGAGCAAAGTCATAACACATGCTGTTGAGGGGAAAGACCTTTTAACTCTGCCTAAAAAATCCCCAAACAAAGAATCCCCTTGCTGACGTGTTAACTATCTAAACCCAGACCGCCTCACCCATGACCGCAGACCTACAAAATCAGGCTGGCTTACAGTTTTTCTGCATGATTAAGTCCAGTTTGTGGTTTCCATCAATAAAGTGTGGGCAGCTGTGGCCTACTGGTTAGTGAGTTGGACTTTTAATCAGAAGGTTGCTGGTTTGATTCCAGCACTGCCCTTGAGCAAGACACCTACCCCCCAATTGCTCCCCGGGCACCCACTACTCCGGGTGTGTGCGTGTTCACGACTTGAAGTGGGTGTTCACTCTCCACCAGTGATGAGTTAAATGCAGGTCACATTTCAGGTATGGGTTACCATATCTGACAAATAGGTCACGTTCACTTTTTAAAGCAAAACTTTGGTTCACATACTTTCTTGGTCTTTTATACTGTGATCGAGGTTGACTGTCATGTTCATTGAAAACAGCTTTTGGGCTCTTAGAGACAGCAGTGGCTAATTAACAAACATTATTATGCTAGTACTGCATTTCACACACACTGAAATGGATGTTGTGTCAGTTTAATAGCTTTTAGGGTTGGTAAACACAAATTTCTTCAAACAGAATAAGGAAATATTGTGTCAAAAGACACTATTTACAGTATTAAATATTATTACAGTTATTCTTGCATTCTTGTAAACTGCATAATGATTGTAGAACAGTCTAAATCATGTCTAATCTTATTATCACACGTTATATATATAGGTTTAACATATAAACACATTGAATACTCATACAAAAAACGACCCAGGACATCAATCAAAAAAATCCCAGCCCAGAGACATTGATAAAGATGCAAGAAGTAAGATTTTAAATGTGCTCATAGAACTATTTTTAAGATAGACAGGTTTAACAGCTTTAAAAAAATACAACAAAAAATAAAAATACAATCTGAAAGATCAATAGTCCACAAAATCCCATTCTGAAACCTACTTCAAAGTCCGTTTTTTGTCACTTAAAAAACAATTTACAAAAGTGTTGCTACACACGAAACACACAACACAAAACACATTCTGTCTGCATACTGCGTTCTGAGAACAAGTTAGCCTGCAGAGACAAAGTATTTCCTCAGAATATATTGACTGCTGTCTCCTGGCCATACTAAAATGGTAAATAAAAAACTGGCCTTTATACAATCACTCTGTATTACAGTCTGAAGTCTTGTGTTTAAGCCACAAACTTTGAGCTCAAGGTCTTAATCCAACAGCCTACAGAAACGTTTGCTTAGGCAAACTAAAAATGACTGTTTTAGGTCTCAATTAACGAAACAGTAATAAAAGTTGTATTTACGAGTGTTGTATATTTTACTAATTTAGCATAAAATCTTACAGTCTTACGCTAACTTAATCTGAATGACATAAATGTGATCAAACATGCAGGTAATATAATTTTTATTCATTACCTCATCCACACGATTGGTGAATTCCCTGTGATTGATTTCTACACCTCCAACACGCATTTACAGCGTCATCAAACTTCACCTTTATTATTGTTTTGAAAATGCGACCTCTAGCGGTCAAAATTACATAATGCCTTTAATTACAGATGGTAAAAATAACACATTATTTTTCAGAAAACACTAGCAGCCACTCTAATCTAAACCTTACAAAACAAACTCTTCTAAACACAATACTGCGTATGTTCTCCTCTTTGAAATTCACTCAAAACCTCCTCGGAATTTAAATTTATATCATGACAGTGATGTATTGGAGGTCAAGTCAGGCCTGCTCTGTGGGTGACTGACTTTACCACCTATTCAACAAGACCTTATAAAATGTGATTTACCCAGTCTATAGTGCTCACAACAATGGCTAAATAATGTAACGGAGCATAAGAATCTGCAAATCCAAGTGCAGAGAATCGATTCCACCACTGGCACATTAGTCTCTACAGTTAACCACAGCGTTTGAATGATGGCCTCAGAGAAATAACAAGAGCAGTTCTAAGTATTTAATTTCACTATGCACTGTAGCATGTCCCAGGAGTGAAATCAATATCGTTTCCATCCCAGACTGCTTTGCAGGTCAAGCTGAGGCTTAATCTATGCAGTGAAGAGAGCGTAATTACTTTTTTGATTTACGATTCCGGCAAACATATTTGTATCTAATGTATCTAATCTCAATCTCACAGTCCTGACAATATGCTGCAGTGGTACATTTTTACAGTTTAATGTATATCATACTGAGGCACCTTGTTTTAATATTTAGGAAAGTGTGTCTGTGGTTTGTGTGTCACACCGATACAAAGACATAAAATACTTGTTATTAATGTATGTTCAAGGGCATGTCTTCTGTGACAGAAGCTTATCTTCCTGCTGATCCACTTATAGACCAAAAAGATGAGAATTAATCCAGTGTACTCTGCATTCTGCTGAACATGAATGATTTATCTGTTTTAAACCACAAAACCAGCCCGTTTTCATCTGAGGCTATGTGTATGTCAAAATCCAATGGCTGGACATTATTTATTTTATCTGTATTAATGTCTTTTCATGTCTAAACATCACATTTCTGTTTCCACACTATATTTCCACACTAATTATTTTACACTAATGTCTTTATTTCCATTGAAAACATGATGGAGTGAAGAATAGTCTGATAGAACAAAAGATTAGAAAGCTAGATCTAAAATGAATTGAAAGGGAGAAGGAGTGAGTGAAAGTGGAGAGAGAGAGAGCAGAGGCGTAGGATTGGGTCTGAAAGTAATTTTCACAAACATTGAGCATTTGCGCATCTGTTGAGCAGCTTCTGCAGGTTGTGTGCAGACAGTATTGTTGTGGGTGTTCACACTTACAGCCAAAACCAGCATCAGCAGTATCCGATGCACCTTTTATACACAGTGCCACATTCTTTAAACTGAATTCCAAAATAGCTCATATGACAAAATCTTTATATGTATCATGTTTTGATCAACAGCTGGTCATGACTTATCCGAAACAATATCACTTCAGAGGGATGCAGTATGATTAAAAAAAGATAATTCTGCATGCTCACAGCCACCATGATTTGCTTTCTCTTCGCTCAGGTTATCTCTTTCTCTATCAAAAGTGGGTCAGTTACGTCAGGCAAGCGGCGCCGTAACTTAAAGAAATGCAGTTACTCGTGAGCACCATTTTGATAACACACATCCATGGCAACTGACATGATTTTCAATTCACTCACAGCCCCACCTTATATATGCCGTCCATTGTTCTCCAACACGTCCAACTACAGCAATAATTCAAAAATAAAAGCGGGGGAGAGTGGGCGTGTGAGTGGGAGACATCCTTGCGGGGCACATTTAGAAGTAAACCATCCGCTGAAGATAAAATTACTGTCCCCCTCAAACTGTATCTGAATCCAGGCTAACAGTATACAGAACACCGAAAAAATACAAATCAACATTCTTACAGTAAGCTGTGCTAAAAAACAATTACATATTTTCACAAATCATTCTTTATCACAACAGACGCCCTTTCAATGCACACATCTTTTAAGCCAAAAGAAAAACACATCACACGCAAAGCTGAGGTTTTAAATCAGATGTGTGACAACCTCACAAAGCCACCACACTAATCTAATCTGACCTGACGACGGTTTTGTAATGGCTGCGTTGTGGTGATAGTCAAAGCAGCCCAGTGATGGTAATAATGAATGAGAGGGAAAATGAAAAGAGAGCGGTGACCATCCCTCATCCATTAAAACAATCGCTAAAAGCGCAAATTAGCGCACTCACAAAATTGACTGGTAACTTAAAAACCACACCGGTACCAATTAACAAACAAAAAACATCGCTGAAAATTAACAATACAAACACTAATTCTGACGGGTGTAAAATAAACGCAGGAAATTAGTGGCAGTCGCCATCAATAGCGTCTGATTAAAATTACAAACACGTACTCATCAACACAAAGGCAAATGTGCATGATAACAGATGGCGAAAGAAATATAGTAAATGCATAATGTTACATATTACCTTTCTGTGTTTGTCCCTCTTCCATGTTCTCCTCCATTGCGGATTCTAAAAGTAGATTAAATGTACTTCTGTCCCTCTGTACCGGTTACGATGATGAGCGTCTGTGAGCGCGGCTGAGAGATTGAGCGCGTGTGCTTGGAGAAGCGCGGGCGTGCGTGCGTGCGTGTTTGCGGTGAAAGACGCTCAGATCCGCTATCACTTAACACAATCTGTAACTGCCTGTCACTCTCTTTAAAAGCTGTCCATCGCAGGGGAAAACAGAAGTCTGTCTTCTTTTAAATGGCTTCACAATATAGGAGATTGATAATGACTGCAGATCGTTTAATAATAGTGACGACAGATTTGAGTCGCTTTGGACTCGCTTTGGCAGTGCGGGATTTATTTTTTGTGGAAAAATCCGAGTTATTTGATGCTGATGTAGAATGCACCGCATTGAAAACAATTCCCCGCACTAACAGATGGGTGGGTGTATTCTAATAACCAGCAGGGCCCCCTCCCTCCCTACACTGCCAGACAGATAGTAGTGTGCTTATTGTAAATTTACCATAGACGTGCATTTAACTTATTCTACAATAAACGTAGGCAGCTGTTAATGGCTTAAAACGGCTAAAAACAAAGTCTGTTGATGGGCAACAACACATTTATGTTACGTTTTATGGTATAAAAGGTGCGTTATCTTTCTCTGGAGCTCTGAGATGTTGAATTGAATGACTGTCTTGATCCCATTCGTTCAGTGTGTGAAAGTTATAAGATTACTGATGATGTGCTGTCAGGTGTCTGGCACTCAGCAGTATAGTGCTATGAGATAAAGCCATTAGACAGTTAAAGTTAACATTCAATAACACTCTCTGGAGTTTAACTAAAGCAAGAGCGTTCTTAAAATACTACCTTGAGTGGTTTGCATGTACATTGTTTGTAAAAGCATTCTTGTGTAAATTGTTGCATCAAATTAAATGGGTTATGTGCAATTTACCCAGAAATTCCTCCTGCTCGTGTTTCATGTAGCTAAACATAGACGCCAATCAAATGCGCACCTGTTTATTCTACTGTAGCCTCACAGTAGCAAAAATGCCTCATGTTAATCACAATAATAAAATGTAGTTTAATTAATCATGTACTTTACCACATAACAAGGCAGCAGGTTTATATTTCAGTGGCTCGTGTCACCTCCAGCTGTTCAGAGAGAGGCTTTGCTTTTATCAGTGTCAGTGACACTAGCTAGTGGCTTGAAAACTGAACAATTGTGGTCACTATGCTGCCAACAGCGCTGAAAACCTAGCAACAAGAAAAAGCTCTGGGGTTGCAATAAAGCAATTGGCCACGCCCACAAAGAACTGGGAATCTTGGACAGAATAAGGGTTTGAACTGACCATTGGTATTTATCTATGCCTATTTTTCTTTTTGAATGCTGTGATATTGCCTTTATCAACATGCGTGTTATTGTACAACCATACACGTATATGGCCTTTTCACAACATACTGTTCACTCAGTTTTGTATATTATGTTACAATTCTCTTGACCTAAAGATTGCATTTAACAAAAAACAAACAAATAAATAAAATAGCTTTGCTATAATTGATTTATGGTATTGAGTTGAGATTTTCTAAATATTTGGGTGTGTTTCTAAGAGACCTTATGGCTGAGTTATAAATAAGACAGTTGTGTGCATTACTTTCCTTATAGTAAACATAATCACTGTGGTACAGCAATGTCACTTTACCTCACAGCCTACCATTTGCTACATGCTTGGTTGCAATGCTCATTAGGGATGACTGATACAAGCTGCTCACAGCAAATGACAAAAACTCACATTTCTTTAAATAACGTGTCTAGCTAATACTGAAGATACTGTTTATTAGACACGGGTAATATTTTAATCAATAATAGAACACTTGATTGTTATTACACATATCTTTTAATATTAGAACTGTTTCAAGTAGCCTAAACACATTTAATATTATAGCACTATAGAGTCAAAACTGGATGCTGGGCAAATGATTAACATGGATTGTGGAACATGCTGCCAGCTGGCGACAGTTATAAGACAATTAGCTGGAATGTCTTATAAAATCATTTCTCCTAACTACAGTCAGTACTCAGACTCAAAAGCATGATTTTCTCTTTAGTTAACTGGAGTATCTTTCTTTCTCAAAACTAAATTAAACAATTCATTATCTTAAGCTGTAAATCTGACTTGGAATAACAACTGTTGGTATGTTTTCGGATATTCCTGTGTAATCTCTTTGTCAGGGCGTGTGACTTTCATGTCGGACCCACCGCTGGTTCGAGCCCCCCAATGGGGCAGGTACAAGTAAGGCCAGTTACATTAGCATGTATTTAATAAAAGCAATCATTCTGGTGTTTTAAAGCTTTATTAAATACTAAAGCAGGACTTTATATGATAAAATCCTATTAAAAGGAAGTTTAATATACAGGTTTACTGATGGAGATGGCGGTTTCTCACAGTAAA
>JAZGTJ010004163.1:13343-32038 GCA_036877575.1 Botia almorhae | reverse complement strand
ATCTAACCCCCCCCCGCCGGGCTGACCACCACACATTGCCTTCAAACCTGTGGGAAACACTGAAAGGCTTTTTTTCTAATCTTCATGTACGCTGGAATATATCTCTTTCTTAATATGACACCTATAAGCAATCATGTTACTTTACTAAATGTCGCATAGTCCTAAAAGTACATACACTTTTAGTAGGCAGTCTACTTTATACATTATGTACACAGAATACATTACCTTTTAACAGACCACTGAGATAGGTATGAGCACTGACAGGTATTAAATGACAGGTATTTTTAATGCATGTCAATTTATTCAAATGGTTTAAATGTGTTGTAGTTATCATCTGTTCAGTCAACTTATATTGTAATGAACCAATTACAATATAAGTGTCCCTAATTAGTTTTTCTAATATACGTCTTATATTAAACAATGAAAAATTCTGTATTCTGTGTTGTACATGTTTGATAATTCCAGTTTTTATTTTCATTATATGTAAAGCTGCTTCAAACAATACATTGCATTGTAAAAAGAGCTAAATAAATATTTAATTGAACTGAACTGTGATCAGTCCAAATTACCAAACATATTTAACGTAAATCACTTAATGCATATAGAAGATATAAGACACTTCCTGTTCTATTTATTGCCATAAATTGATCGTCTTGCCATGGCAACAGTGTTCAGATATCATCTATTTTAAAAGTTTGTTTAAAGTGACACATTTCCTGTGGCCAGCTGGTGGCGCTATGACTGTGGCTTACAATAGTCATATCAAACATATTTCCCAACATATTTCCCAAGTTTGATGTAAACTGCTCAATGCATACTGTAGATATACATACTGTAGAAACTTCCTGTTTCAATTTTTTTTACCATAATTTTATTGGTTTCACCATTCAAGATTAAAAATTTACAACTTTGCATCTTCAATGTCTTGGCATGATGTTTACCAGGTTTAGATACAATCACTTGAAATTCCTAGGACCAATACATGTACCAATTTTCATACATGTGCTCTATACCAGGGTGCACTACCAAGCCCCCCTAATAGCTGACAACTTCGACAAGTCTTTGAGCATGTTAAGGGGCTCAAAAACCCAGAAAACCTTAAATAATAATCATAAGGGAAGCAATAGGGCCATATTTAAAACAATATTAAATTTTGTTAAATTCTGCTTGTCTATAATTTAAAATTACACACTTCAAAATGTGATACTGTATTTTTGCCTCATATTCATCTTTATGAGGCAAACAGTTATGGAGGGGATAAGTTTCAATACTAATGGAGGGTGATAAGTTCAAGACAGTGATAAGTTCAAAATATTAGTCATTTTCTTACTCTTATTATGTTTTCTCAGAAGACATTTAATTATTGTTTATTAATCCAGTGTAGTCCTTTACAATACTTTTTTGATGTGCTTTCTGGATCATCAACATTTTGAATTTCCAGTGAATTTCCATTATACTAACCTACAAAGATGGAACATTTTTTCTTTATTTTTGTTCAACTAAAGAAACTAGAAGGTATAAACATCTAGGATGGCATAAGGATGAGTAAATGACAAGAGAATTTAGTTTTGAACTATTCCTTTAAAGGTCTCAGGATCTGAATCAGGATCTTAAAAGCAACCTATGTGTGTACTATCAGAGAAATGACAAACTCTGACTCAAGAGTACAGACATGCATCTATTTTTATTTCTTATATAATAAAACGTATTATTTTACCTTTTATTAAATTCCACCTCACTTTTATTAATGCTGTTTAGTCTTATGTTGGGTTTGTACTTCTTAAGCCTTAAAAGAAGGAGATTCTTTTGCCTTCTTAAGAAAAGAATGGTCTCCATTTCAAGTTTTTTAATAACGTCATGGGACAATGTTGTAAAGCAGTAATTTTCCACTGTCTCTGGTATAACATTGATTGAACTTGTGCTGGTCAGACAAAGTCCGACTTGGCATTGAGAACGCAACTAAGGTCAATTAACTCTGCTCATTTTATTCTATCATCACTTTGTCTCCTTGCCTGCTGTTTTCTTTCCCTCCTTTGAATCTGCCTTTTGGTTCGATAGAAGTGTTAATATCCATCTTTGATTAGTGAGCCTAGTTCAAGATCTAATGAGCTGGACCTGACACTTTGGTGTTTTGATCATTTGAGTTACAATTCATTTTATCAACTGAATTAATTATTTAGATATAAAACACTTGTATTTGACATCTGACCTGTGCAGTGCTTACCTTCATGACGGGCTGAGCAAAGTATTTTGTGCTCCAGTCACACACACCTGTCTGCAGGCTAACACTGATGTAGTTCCTGTGAGCAGCTGTCTCATCTCCATCCTCAGCAGTCTGAGACACACACATAAAACACAATATGAGTCCAAATAAAAAAACACAAACAAACATGAAACATCTGCTGTTTTAAGAAATGAAATCTGGATGTGTAGCTGCAGTACTGGTGAAGTAAAAAAATTACAAATGTACAAAATTTACAAAAAGAGTTTTACAGATCACAAAATGTATTATGACTAACCGAAACCCTGTCCCTGACTAACCCTGTCTGCCTTGCTGCTACACTAATGATATTCAGCTGTATATTTCTTTGAGGCCCAATGAGACGCATATACTCACTAAACTAACAGACTGCATAATTGACATTAAAACTTGGATGAATAGCAACTTTCTACTACTACATTCAGACAAAACAGAAGTTATAATTATTGGACCAAAATCTTCCACATGAAACAACTTAGAAAACTGTCTTACTCTTGATGGATGCTCTATAAAGCCTGCTTCAGCTAAGATTTTGTCTTATTTGATAGCCCATTTGTCCTTTTGAAAGCCATATTTCCAATATTTGTAAAACTTCTTTTTTTATCTTAAAATACAGTATATCAAAACTACAACACATGCTCTCTATGAAAAACAAAAAAAAAATTTATTCATGCATTCATTCACGTTGAATAATGCAATGTCTTACTGGGTGGTTCCCCTGCATGCTTAGTACAAAAACTTCAGCTGGTCCAAAATGCAGCAGCCAGAGTTTTTAGCCCGTTTCTGTCAAAACTGCACTGGCTGCCTATTAAACGTCATATAAATTTCAAAATTCTACTAATTACCCACAAGGCCCTAACTAATTTAGCTCCTCAGTACCCGAGTGAGCTCCATTTCATTACAGTCCTTAATGTTCACTGTCATTTGTTAATACCCAGAAATTCAAAATCAAGTGTGGGTGGAAGATCCTTTTCATACTTGGCACTCAAACTCTGGAACAGTCTTCCCAGTTTCCAGGAGGCAGATACACTGTCATTTTATTATCTTAAATGATTTATTACTCAAATCATTTAAGAGATTTTTAGGCTACATTAACTAGGTAAAATGGAACCAGGGACACTTCTCTTACAAACATATGTAGTGGCTCCTTGCCACTTTAGCCCTGTTGGCTTGCTTACTGTGAGACTGCTGACATTTAACTTGGCTTAGGGTTTGTAAATGGCTGTTTTAATATAACCATCTAACTACAGTCCTACTATATCATTGTTTATTTTTCTTCCATTTTCTTTCATTATGTAATATATAAATTTAGATATTTTTTACGGTATTATTGAAAATCCCCTATACTCCTGTTCTGTAAAATTGTATCTTCTTTCTAAGCTTCATGTCCACGTAAGCTGGAACAGCATGTACATTACCCCATTACAAATCACTGAGATAGGAATAAGCCAATCAAATAAGCCTCAAAGGGTCCAGCTGTGTTATCATCAGTTTAGTCAACTTTATGTTCATAAACCAATTGCAATTTTAGTATTAGTTTTACTAACTTATAATAACCATAAAATTTATCTTATAATGAAGACAAATATTTGCAATAATACCATGTATTCTGTGTTGTTTATAATTTTTTTTGTTTCATAATCATGTCTTCTTTTTATCATTGTATGTAAAGCTGCTTTAAAACAATGCAACATTGCAACATGGAATTTTGGAAGAAAATTATATGCCCCCTTCCAAAAAATACTGTTTATATATTATTTACAGTTTCTTGACAAATAAACAGAAGTGTAGTAGGGGATAGATAATATATAGCAATAAAATTGCTGTACCTGATCTGGGCCCTTGTCAAACATCTTCCTAGTGCGTGGGAACTGCTGTGAGTGGGGTGCCTGACCACCCAGGGTTGGTGTGTATGGTGGGCGTGAGGGTGGCACCTCCCGTACAGGTGGTTTGGGCATCTCATTTGTGAGGCTGGAACTGGAGGCACCAGGAATGGGTGGAGATCCGCTGGAGGGAGATGAAGAACGTTTGGATCTGTGGGAAGCACTACAAAACCAACAAGCAGCACCATAACAGAAGATTAATTTGCTGAAAAGAAGAGTTCTAGCATGCACTGCAATGCATCAAATTAAAATCAACAGCAGTAGCCAAGCACCACCAATACACGTGCCAAAAAGAGCAAGATGCAGGTTAATAAATGCAAAGAAAAGTGAAAATCTAAGAAGGCACAAACGTATTTGTTTTTGGTGTTCTCCCTGTTATTTTGTAGACCATTGGTTGTTCCAAGTGCTGGTTTTAAAATAATTAAATACATATTTAAGTTGGGTGTGCAACTTACCCTGCCTGATGTATGAGTGTTCCTTTGCTGGTGGGGCTGGCAGGAGCTGACTGAGTGAGAGATCCAGAGTCTAGAATTCTTTGCGTCCGAGCATTCATGGTGGCCTGATATAACAGTGACAGGAAGAATGAAATTAAAAGTGTAAAACAAAGAGGAAAAAAGTCAATTGTTGCGAATAAATTTGACTAAGTCACAGTCAAATTCATGAAAAAAATAATGAGACAAGTGGGTCTATCTGTTAGAATTTACAGGGCACATTAGCATAAAGATCTCAAAGATGCATTAATAGACTAAATGCATAAAACTTAAATTTTACTTTCAGGATGACTCTGATCAAGTCACTTTGAAACTGGAGATATGTCTGTTTGAATTCTGTCATATTGTCAGTTTTGTTGATTTTTCAAACAATTTTTCAATTTTCAATTTTTCAGTCTATAACAAAAGCAACAGCAAATCTTTCTAGATAGTAAAAACCTAACAATAATCAGGCTGTCTACAAAAAATATGTCCCAACAAGATGGTTGGGGAGAAACTGACTTTTTGTTGAAATATTATACAAAAAAAAGCCTCCTTTTTGGTCATCATTTTGATGTAGTTTTGTATAAGGGGAAGGAGATATCCTGTAAAGGTCAAACGCACCAGTTTTTAAAGCTAAGTGTCAAATTCATCAAATGTAAAATAGACAACTCATTGAAAGCTTTAATAGAGAGCAATGTAAACCAACAGTGATTTCTCACTTCAAAACCTAACTGTAACCTAACTGTAGAAAGATTTCAAGCTGATGTAGACATATAGCTTGTTGTACAGAACAAGAACATAACATAATTTTTTGGTGCCCCTGGAGTAACAGAGACAAACAGAAACTTTGGCAAGAGTGAGGCAGGAAAGAGACCCTCACGCGGATCAAAGGAAAAGTTGAAAAGGAAGAAATGAACACTAAGTAAAACTTTAGTTATGGTTAAACTATCCTTGTTTTCTTAGTAGGAACTTTCACAACATCCAGCAAGGAACTTCAGGAGATGGTATTGATCTTTAAACCAGGGGATGAGCAGCCCAAAATCACCCAACCAAATCATGAACCACAGAGAGTCCCTGAAGGAGACAACCCATAGACAAAAAAATGGAGTTGTCACAAAGGGAAGACACTGGACCAGTGGATCAGGAGCCCCAACCACTGTCAGCCCCGCATAGAAAAGCCAACTGAATGACCCCACACTTATTAATACTTGGAAAAACAAGGAAAAAGTCAAACAAGAGGGGGAGGAACATCTGGAACAGTTACATGTATCTTACTGTACAGAGCCACAGTGCCACAGCTGGCCCACAGGCCTAGCTGGAAATTTAGTACATGCTTCGCAAAGCCATAAACAGTGATGGGGATAACTACCAACTGTTGCCTTATTTGTTATTTTCCATAGGAGAGCTGCAATCAGGAGCCCCAACAAGGTTCTCCCCTTTTAAATTACTTTAATATGATCTGCTGGACATTGGTCTGCTGGACATTTCAAGAGAGATGTGGTAAGAACAACCATGCCCTCATCATACCTTCATTAAACATGTATGAACAAAAAGAGGGGTATGTGGCATCACTAGAGGGTGTTTACTAGAGGGAGATCAGTCCCAGCAAAATGGCTGACAGGCTTTCCCCTAAACTATGACTCCCAGAAACATCAGCAATAAGGCCAGTTATAAGATGAGCGACAAGAAAGAACTACAACTCCCAGACTGCCACATACTGAGGGGCAGGTGCATTCAATGAAGGAGACAGCATGTCTGGTGAAAAGAGGCACGTTTTAGCTAAATTTGGACCTTGATTGCTAGATGATAATTCATGCACCTACTTTAGCCCAGCCATGTCTGGTCTAGGTTGCTACAAAGCATCTGCACTGTTAAACTCACATTCCCATGATAGGATTTAGATGAAGCACACAAGCACATAACAAGGCTATCTAATGAAGTACTAGTAGTAAAAGCAATACAGTCTGAATGAAAGTACTTTTTTAAGTCTTTACAGTGACACATCTAGATAATAGATTTTATAATTAGCTGTTTAAATAGCTGGGATATTGATCACTCTCTGATAAAAATAATAAAGCTGCATCAGAAAGATGTTGTCAATAGCTATAAATTATGTGGTAAAGTCTTGATAATACAGTGCCTTGCAAAAGAATTCATACCCCTTGAACTTTTTTACATTTTGTCACCTTACAACCACAAACTTAAATGTATTTTATTGAGATTTTATGTGATAGACCAACACAAAGTAGCACATAATTGTGAAGCGAAACAAAAATTATATACGGTTTTAAAAAATTTTAGCAAATAAAAATCTGAAAAGTGTGGCGTGCATTTGCATTCAGCCCCCTGTATTCTGATACCCCTAAATAAAATCCAGTGCAATTAATAGCTTTCAGAAGTCACCTAATTAGTCCACCTGTGTGTAATCTAGTCTCAGTATAAATACGCCTGTTCTGTGAGGGCCTCAGTGGTTTGTTAGAGAACGCTAGTGAACAAACAGCTTCATGAAGACCAAGGAACTCACCAGACAGGTCAGGGATAAAGTAGTGGAGAAGTTTAAAGCAGGGTTAGGTTATAAAAAATATGCCAAGCTTTGAACATCTCAAGGAGCACTGTTCAATCCATCATCCAAAAATGGAACAAATATGCCACAACCGCAAACCTACCAAGATATGGCTGTCCACCTAAACTGACAGACCGACCAAAGGAGAGGACTGGTCAGAGAAGCAGCCAAGAGGTCACTCTGGAGGAGCTGCAGAAATCCACAGCTCCACATTGTGCCACAAGCCATGTAGGGGACAAAGCAAACATGTGGAAGAAGGTGCTCTGGTCAGATGAGACCAAAGTTGAACTTTTTGGCCTAAATGCAAAGCGTTATGTGTGGCAGAAAAGTAACACTGCTCATCACCCTGTTACAAAATGTGGAAAAGTTCAAGAGGGTATGAATGCTTTTGCAAGGCACTGTATTAAGCAGTAAAGAGAGCACAGTGAAATGGGGCAGGAAAGAAGAGATATCCAGAAGGATCTGTACCTTGTATGCAATGCTGTTGAGAACCCTCATGGCTAGATCAGATACATCTGGAAATGGATCAGCTGCAAGATGTAATAGCACCCTCCAAATCTGAGTATTTACACTGTTAAAAGACACACCTAAAAACAGAACACACACACATAGTGTTAAGTTTCCTTTCCGTTTCCAACTCAAAGAATGACACATTAAGTCATAATCAAGATCTAAGATTATGTTTAAACATTACAGTAAGACCTGAATTATGAATTAAAATGTAGGTAAACTCTGGGCATCCCTTAAGACAAGGTACTGTGTTGGTAATCTAGTACAATGATGAGATAAGCTTCACTGTAGCATAGTATAAGATGCTATATAATACAGTGATAATTTGATATATACCCATGTTATTACCCTTACATACAAAGGTTTTTAAGCATGCTATTATCGTGATACACGGACAAAAAAAAACAAACAACATGGTAATACATAGCATAAACAACATGACATGATTTAACAACTGGTTAAATCATATTAATATGAACATTAACCTTTAATTATTTTATTAACTGCAGAATTGAAAAAGAATTAAAAGAATTAACTGCAGAAAATAATTCTATTTCATTAAGTATTCCCTCTTAACTGTATCAGGACAGTTAATGTCTGCTGTTTATAAAAATAAAATATTTATTAACATATATAAAAATATATTTATAAAATATATATTTGTAATTTGTCAAATTGATGACAGATGGGCAGAATTAAATACCCTATAAAGTTAATAAGGTCAATTAATTACATTCAAGATACGTTTTATTTATGTTCCTTGCTAGGATGTTTTAAATGCTTGCTAGGGTGGTTGGACAGTTTCCATGGTGATAATTAAAGACTACTTGCAAGTCTGAGTCAAAAGAGACAACCCACTTGTCTCTACAATGTTCTGATGCCTCTAACTATTTTCAATGAAACTAATAGGGGTGGCTGATAGGGTACTGTAACTGGTCGCTAGGGCATGTCTATAAAGTTAAAATGTCACCATTTGCTGCTGCTTGCTAAGCTGAGCAATATAAGCCCACCCCCAGTCTCTATAACATTCTGATGTAGAGCTATGACATCACAAAATTCAACCAAATGTTAATGTTAACGTTACACACACAACTTAAAGTCATAGCACACCTCTTCCCAATAATCCGATTTGATCCATCATTTATGGGTCTACAACAAACAGTGCAGGACAAATTACGTACCGATTTTCTTTTTCCGAACAAGTAGTAGTAGTACGCAAGAGTAATAGCATCACTAATTAGCTACATTTAGAGAATATATTGCATTTTCTGATTTATTTTCTCAAGTGTGTTAAAGACTGGGTGATTCACTTCTACCACCAACGGTGTGCAGCAAGTACTACCAAAAATAGTACTTTTCTCGTTATTTTTTTCACAGTTTTGAATAATATATATATAGCAATTTCAAAAACCATGATAGACAGCCACAATGCTTGGATTACATCTCTATTGGAGAAATACCTCAACTGGGAATTTCAACAACCACAGAAAGTGTGTAGCATGGAGAGCACCACCTGCTTGCCTCACACAGGATGTCACCCATTCTTAGCTTTAGTGGGAAGCTGGTGACAGCTTTATGATAAAGGCTAGATAGACATCATCAGATGAACACATTTGTGATGCAGAGTAAGTGTCTGATTTGATGCATCAAGATTTTTTTACAGTTACAGCAAAAGTGAAGCAGAAGAATTCTTTGTTGAATCCTTAATATATAATGTGTGAAAAGATTTTACATAAGTTACACTAAAATATGTCTTCTCTTACCTGTCAACAAAATAGAATAAGCAGGTATAAAAAATAGGGTATTTTTAGCTGTGTGATCAAAATTGCCACATCAGAGTGATACATTTCTTTGCAAATACATTTATATATAGTTAGTTTATGATGCAGGTTATCTTATTTTGTAGAACATTTGCACAGAATATTGTTTGTGGAATATATGCTGCTGCAGATCTGCCCATCATTTGGCAGTTGTCTATATATGTGTCACCAGAACTATGAGCGGTGAACAGAGATTTTAAAGTAAAAAAGTGAGCCTGCAAATCACATCAACAAGCTAGCAGACATTTTAGAAACTGTCCTCTGTAAAATCAGCAGCACAGTTATAATGTTCATGAACTGGTGTATAAATAAAGTGTAACCGATGCTTCCTAAGTTTGACCATCTTAGAACAATAAGGGTTTCAAAGGGTTTAAAAAAAAGGGAAATTGTGACATATGTCCCCACAAGAAAACTCAGGACTACAAACCAGCCAAATGATATAGGAAAAGTGTGTTCTGTTGGACAGTATAACTCCATTTTAAGTTGACTCTAAGCTTTCTAACTTTGCAGACCTTTTTCATGCTCAAACAGCAACATTTCACGCTAAACAAATTAACACTCATGATGATGATGTTGCAGCAGATCTAAGATTAGGCTAAGATTAGAAAGACTGAAGTTCAGGTTGACCAGTGAGGAAAACAATGAGGATAGGGCTAGAAATGAACCAGCATTGTGACAACATAACCATGCTAATGCAAAATAACCTGAAAACAACACAGACACACCGCTATAATATACTGCTAAACAGTATTGCCTTAGAACCTTTTAGCTGAGATAACATGGCACCTGTGGACTCTATTGTTTGACACAACATTTTATGCAATGTATTGTTCCCTTCTCTGGGTTACATTAAATAACCGGTGATGCTCCATTTCGAGTACCTTTTTGTACCTAAAGCAGAAACAGAGCGAAAATACAGTCTTTTCACCTGGTGAACAACAAAACTAAATGTGTAAGCAGATAATATATTTGGCTAATATATTTAAACCCGTATAATTATTTTTTGCTTCTGATGAACACTAAGAAGATATTTTGAAATACAGTGGTAATGAAAATATCTTCAATTATGTACCACAGAAAAGTCATACAGGTTTGGAATGACATGAGGGTGAGTAAAACATTTTTGGGTGAACTATGCCTTAAACAGGCTGCATTAGGTGCAGGTGGAAGTACTGAGGCTCAGCAGGCATAGCTTTCCAGTAAGATGCTGAGGAATAATTATGCTGAATGATGAACTAATGTGTCATTTTTGTCTAGACGGGTGAGGGCCAAATGAAGAGTAGTGGCGATGTGGGATGAAATTAGATTAAGAATAATTAACTAACTAAGCTTTCCTGTAGCTCAGTGGTTAGAGGTGTTAACAACGCCAAGGTCATGGGTTCGATCCCAGGGATTGCACATACTCAATGTATAGTNATCAATGTGTAGTATAATGCAATGTAAGTCGCTTTGGATAAAAGCGTCTGCCAAATGCCTAAATGTAAATGTAACTAATGCATGTGTATTGATCCATAAACCTGAAACTCATTGCAAATGTATATCATTATTCACAAACAAATGCTTCAAACTTAAAATTAAATGAATGTGCAGCAATTTGTAGAGAGTTACGCTTGTGGATACAAATGTTTTTGTTTAAGTTAACATCATAATTTGTGCATGACAAAAAAAAATTGCATTTGTGGATCATGCAACACACATGCATTCATTTGTCATCTTTGTATCGATACTGTTCAGTTCATTTGTTTTTTTTTTGCTTTTGTTCCTCACACACAACAGCTACCACTAGATAGCAGTCTCAGTTTTACAGACAGTACAATACAAATGCAAGCGCAAACGGCTTTATATTATTTTAGTGCTTCACACTGCACAGACGTTTAGTAGTTTGACTGAGGACAATCGTTTTCACACAGTGCCATCATTTATATTGTTAATAACTGTGATAAAGTTAAGGAAGGTAGGACTGGTCATCAGGAGCAATGGGTGAAATTAAATCCATGAAGCCTGGCTACTGGTTTTGCTGCCCCGCTCAATTGTATCCATTTATTTATTTATTTGCATGCATAATAAATAAAAAAAACCTACTTTTAACTTGCAGAGCTATAATAATATAGCTCATTATTTGCTTTATATGCGGCAAACCATTGTAATGAACAGTTTGTAACTGCTAGATTTAAATGCATGGGCAGTCTCAGTTTGCAGACCATACAATGCAAATGCAAACGTGGACAGCTCTCAGATCATGGTTGCCGTGGTAATAGACAATGACACCAGCTATGTGCATAAATCTAACATTGATGGTTAACAATGGGGTGCTCATAGATGTCTTAAAGGTGCCTGTATGAACATTTGAAAATATTGTTTGGTCCAGCAACCTTCTGTGTGCAGAGCCTTCCTTACATCAGCCTTTACCCTATTGTAAATTATTAATTTGATGTATTGTCACAATGTTTATGAGTGATGTAATGAATTAACTCATTTAATCCATTTAGGATTTAATCAGATCCATTTAACGAATAAACTGTGATAGCTTTTTACACCAGTAGATTCCATTTACTCATTACTCTTACTCATTGTACACTCTGTGTTTTGCAGGGGTCTTTCTATATGTTTCCTCAAAGTACAGCAGCAGCCAAAGCCCAGACAACCAAGGACACAACAGGTTGTGACAGATCAAAAATGCTGGTCTGAAAGAGGCTGTGTCAAATGTAAAATTAATCTGTATTGTATGGCAAATGTTATGATCTAAAAGTCTAAAGATTGTTTAATCAATGATCTTTGGTTATTGATTAAACATGGCATCTCACCAATAAGAGAGTTCAAGGAAGAGTATGAGCTGACTCTTCTCATCTTGTCGATGGTTTCAAAAGAAAGGAGGTACTCGTCATTATCAGGGCTGCCCAGGGTACTACTGGCACTGCTACTGGTGCTCAGGTTCCCTGGAGAAAATGCAGTTGGGCCACCTAAAAACACACGTATAAACACACTGATAAGGAAAAGTAAGATCTCTAAACTTCAGAAAAAGTGGTGTAAAGTGGAGATTGACTCACCTTCCTCATTGAGATTGAGGTTCTGAAGGCTTTTGTTGAGGGTTCGACCAGTAGTGGCAGCTCTGAGGTTTGTGTAGGAGTTGACTGATCTTAAGCGAGGGATGGCGGGGCTTTCCCTAACTGGGGTAACATTTCCTGTCTCTACACATGATAAGATCAATGGTCAGTGACAGCGGCCACTGGTAAGTAAATGAAGTATTATGTCATGTCATGTTATTCATAATAGTGAACTCAAGCGATTGTCTCATGTATCCATGTAAACAAATAGATCACAGCACAAAATTGAAATACGGCAGTACGTTGATAACTTAAAATCTTATTGGTTCTCACATCACATAACTGACAAAACACACAATCGCAAGATATGCAGGACCCAATAATACTCCAGTGCCACAATTTTGGCTGTAGTCTTTTTGTAGTCTTTCACTTTCAATATTTTATATATATATATATATATATATATATATACACACACACACACACACACACACACACACACACAAAGTGTTTGATCCTGGATTGAGCCAGGATATTATTTTATATACCTCCGGCTGAAAGAATAAAGTCAAAAAACCACAAGATGCCTTAAAGATGAGTAATTATGAGCCGATTTTAAAAAATCACTGGACGAATTGTACTGTCAGATGTTAAATGATTGTGGAAAACAGTATACCTGTGAAACTGGCAGGTGAAGGTACAGCATAATTTTTCTCTTCCTCCATGAACTGCAGAGCCACAGTACAGAAATTACTCTCGTACTGCACCACCAGATGACTAAGAGCAACAACCAGCTCCTAAACAGAAGTACAGATATACAAATATTGATTGATATGAGTCAACAAGAAGAAACAAGACACAATAGGAAAACATCAATGCAGGCAAAAGGTGTTTACAAACAAACCAGCACAGATACAAAACGTCCCGGTTACATATGTACCCCTGTTTCCTGTAGGAGGGAACGGAGACGTTACGTCAACGGACTGACGTATGACGTATGGGGTCTTGCTTGAGAGTCCTATCTCCTTCGAGTAGAAAAAAAATGCACCAATGGGCATCGTCCCGAGAGGAAAGAGCCAATGAGCATTGAGAAAGAGAGCTGTGCACCGGAAGCGGGTGTATAATGCCGGACGGCGCTCACTTTCATTCAGGTTCTTACTAAAAAGCAGAGATGTGTCCCAGTCAATCAGCGGTGAATCAGGCTTGCAGCAGACTCACGTTACGGACTAGGAATGTCAGTACGGGCAGGCGAAAGCGCGCCTCTGGAAAAAAACAAAGTCTCTGTGCAGGTCCTACCTACTGGGACGGCTCACTGCCAACAGAGACTGGCAGCCGTATGGCTCCAAGGGAAAGACATGGGTTTTACCCATTGTGGAGAATAGACAAAACACATCGTGGGATTACCAAGGAGGAATCACTACACATGGGGCACCTAGCCTAGCACAAGGGCTGACTGAAGCATACACACACGAGTGCCGGGCCTGGCGTGAGGCTCCTCCGCTGAGCCTGTTTGCCGGCGGGTGCTGGAGGAATCACAACATAGGGTTAACCTGCTGGGAAACCACTGCAAAAGAATACAACTGCCTAAGTCTCCCTTACCTAGGGGGAAGGCGAATGCAAGCGAAGACACCAAGCCTGTCTTCCCGCCCACTAGAGGACTGCCATTAACTCGAGGCAATTGATTTGCCACAGGTGGGGAGATCCTGTCCAGGAGCCCGAAGCTGCCTGCCTGTGGCATACGGCGCCCCAGCCCATCTTGGAGGCATCTGTTGTCACAACAACATGTCTGGACACTTGTTCTAAGGGTACCCCAGCTTGTAGAAAGGCAAGATCTGACCAAGGGCTGAGAGAATGCACTTTTGCGTGAGCATCTTGAATGGTAGCTTGTGCAGGGACCGCATTCAAGACACGCAGGTCCAAGATTGGCCGCAGCCAACCTCCTTTCTTGGGCACGATGAAGTATGAGCTGTATCTCGGCTGGAGGGACAGGCTCTATTCCGTCCCACAATCTCCGCTCGCAGGACCGCAGCATCACTGGCCGCCACAGAGGCTGACTCGATGCCGGGTGAACTGAATCGCGTAGCCAAGTCTGATTATCCTCAGGAGCCAGCGAGACGAGCTGGGGAGTGCTAGCCAGGCCCCTAGACTCCGTGCAAGTGGTACCAGAGGGGCGAGAGACGTGTCCGAAGAAGTGCTGGGGCCGGGCTCGAGCCTAAGAGGAGGCTGAGCAACCAGCCCCGACCGGGGGGCAGGGGGTGCATGAGGAGGCAACGCGCTCTGCAAACGCATCCACACCTGCCTTGGCGAAGGACAAGCCCAGGAGTGAGGAAGCAATGCCTGGCGGCGACCGCCACCACTCCTTCCCCCGGGTAGGGGGAAGGAGCCCCCACCATCATTTAGCTGATGCTTTTATCCAAAGCAACTTACAAACTTCGATCACAATAAGAGGAAACAATGAATAAGTGCTATAGACAGGTCTCAGGTATTTCAACACAGTATAAGAAGGATTTGTTTTATTTTTATTTATTTATTTATTTAAGAAGTAGAAGTAGGGGTGTGTTAGTCAAGGAAGTGAAGACGAAAAAGATGAGTTTTTAGTTGTTTCTTGAAAATGGCTGGCAGAAGTTGTGCTGCGTGTTTCGATAGGAAGGGTCTGACCTTCCTGATATTATAGAGACGAATCTGCAGGAACGAGCGGTTTTGGAGATGTGGTCAGAGAAGCTCAGTTGATCATCGATCGTCACTCCAAGGCTTTTGACCGACTTGGAGGAAGAGATGGTTGATCCGTCAATCTGAAGTGAGAAGTTGTGAAGAAGAGATGGGTTGAGTGGAACCATAAGCATTTCTGTTTTGCCAATGGAGTTGAAGGTGATGGTCCTTCATCCAACACGATATGTCCGTCAGGCAGACTGAGATGCGAGTCGGTACCGTGGGATCATCAGGGTGGAAAGAGAGGTAGAGCTGTGTGTCATCAGCATAGCAGTGATAAGAAAAAGCCATGTTTCTGAATGACAGATCCTAGAGACGCCATGTAGATGAAGAGGAGTGGTCCATGAACTCAGCCCTGGGGCACCCCAGTGTCTAGTGTGTCCAACACAGCAGAACGCTGGCAAGATGCTGGTGAAGACGCGGCGAAGGTGTGAAGCGAAAGCGATGCACACACTCGGCTCCGAAGCAAGAATCTGAATGAAAGCGAGCGCCGGACGGCTTAATACACCCGCTTCCGTGTAGGCGTGAACCGGCGCACAGCTCCCTTGCCCAATGCTCATTGGCTCTTTCATCTCGGGCCGATGCCTATTGGCGCGTTTTTTCCTACTCAAAGGTGATAGGGCTCTCAAGCAAGACCCCATACATCATACGTCAGTCCGTTGACATAACGTCGAACGTCACTGACTGAAAGGGAACTATGGTTTGCAGTTACAGTTACACTGTACACTGAAGGAATTTTTTTTTATTTTACTTTAAATTTAAATTACTCTGTGTTACAGGTCCTGGGCAGTTGGGGTTAAACTTTTTTCAATAAAAAAGTGAGAGAGACAAGAACAAAATATGGCATTCTTAACTGTAAATAATAATATAAAGATACACATAAAAAATAAACAAATACAAAAAACCTAACATGTATTCAAATAATTTAGACTTTTTCATAGTTCTTTAACACAGCAGACTGAACCCAGGCAAGTATAACCCTGATATCAAAAACATCTTCTACAATCACACACTGACGGTTACCTTGTACACTTTAACAAGGTATGATGTTTGATGTTTATCACATGTTTATCACAAAATTGTTTACCAATACAATTAAAGTTTTAAGTTGACCGCTTTGCTCAATGTACAGATTCTTAAATCGTGAACACCGCTTCCTGACACAATATCTATTTTAAAATAATAATAAAATACCTATTAAATAAAAACACATTCATAAGACACAAAATCATGTGAATAATAGCAAAATTTACATAAACAAGAGTTTGTTTTTAGTTTAACATTCCTCTAAGTTTTCTGAAGATGCAATACGATTGTTACAGCAACTCATGCTCCCAACTAAAACCAAAGTCCTTTTAAAGAAGTCACCACACTTGGTGGCCATCTTTGCAATGCCTCCAGGCAGCTAAAAGACAAGTCCTGTCTACTTGAATGAGGGAAGACAGATATCTTTAAAATCACTGGCTGATATTGACCAGGATATTGACCGGTTTATGTTTGATTGTGCTTAAATGAGGAGTGACAAAAAGAAAATTTAGAATTTATCTGAAATTAGGGGAATGTATTCCCACAGTGCAAAACCATTGTTGGATTTTAACACATTACCTTATAAACCTAACTTAAATTAAAACCTGCTATTTCACAATTAAACAATACATGGATGAACTTGGACTTAGATTAAATGATCACACAACAAGAGATTACACATATTTCTTAATAGTAAATTATTGTTAAAAATGATCAAAAAGCAGTTATTGAACAACTGACAGATCAGTGTTCAATACAATATTATTTATAACAGTAATTTTATAAAAATGATTTATAATTAAAACTGTTGTATAGTTATGAGTCAGAATATGTAAATGAAAATCTGAATATATAGTTGTGAATCTTGAATATATAATTATGAATCCTGAATATATAAATGTAAATCCAAATATATAGTTATGAATCTTGAATATATGGTTATGAATCCTGAATATATACATGTAAACCCTGATTATATGATTATGTTTCCTGAATAAGTATAAATAATATAAAAATTTCAAATACATAGTTATGAATCCTGAACTTGTGTATAATAGTTACAAACAACAGACCAATAGTTACAAACACTAAATAGTTCCAGCACTGAACCCCATTCATTTCGGTGCTTACCAAACACACTCGCAAGTAAGTTTATGAAAATTGTGAATTTTTTTACACATTTTAACATAGTCAATAGTGGCATTTTATGAAGGCAGCTTAAGTTAATGTTCACCATAAAATAATACCTATCAACAGTCTTGTATTCTAACTGCAGTTAGCTAACACACGCAACATTTCACTAACGCAACGAGTCCAGACGTTAAACAGGATTTTTCTGATTATTCCTTAATTATTTTATTTATTGAAACATAACCACAAGACTGGTCTGTCATTATAAGGTGAATTTCTGCTGTTTATGAAAGATTAAAATTACTTTCATTTTATAAATTATTTCTTTCTTAGAAGTGGATTTGTGTGTTTTCAACAGAATGGCTTATGCAGATGCAGCTTGCCATTCAATGGATGAAGAAACTGGCTAGTGGAGCTATTATATTATTGTTTCAATCCATTTTTCTGCCAGTTTTAGTTACTATAGTTAATTGAAAAGCCTGCTTTCTGCCATTTTTCGCTCCCTGTCGGAGGTCAAAAGAGTTTACTATGAGGATTTAAAGAGCTTATCTAGAGCTTATGTTTTGATGACTCCAATATGTTGTCTTGTTTATTTTGCAATATTAAATTATTTGCATTCATTAATATTTCAATATTCATTTATTGTGCGTTGATTATGATTGTCTTATATGGAAGGAATTGTCACTTATTCTCCTCTCAATTAAACAGAAAACGACAGATTAATGCTGTCTCTCCATCATTCTCCAGACAGAATGCAACTATAAATGTGCAACCAACATGGCAATCAATGCACATTGTGTGTTAATATTTACTTGAAAATGCTGCAAATAGTTACTGTTGCTGCTATCCCATTTAAACCGGTGGTCTGCACAGATTTGTTTTGAACTATTAAGAGCTACACAAACCATGTTACTGCACAGGGGCAAGATTAAAGTGTCACAACTCTTTTTATCAATGGCTCTGTTATAGGTCTATATAAAAATAACTGTCTATCAACATGCCTGATTATGATAAAGATATGTTTATATTATGATTAAGATATGTTTATATTGAGTTTACATTTATATATTACATTTATATTATATTTACATTTATATATTTACAACAATATATTCAGGATTCATAACTATATATTCAGAATATACCTTTATATATTCTGAGTTACATTTATATATTCAGGACACATATAGTCAGCCACGAGTCATCTGCGGGGTGAGTAAAGTCAGCCAAAGTTTCCTTCTTTGTCTGTATATTTGGGCAGAATTATTTAAATATT
>JAZGTJ010004163.1:0-13293 GCA_036877575.1 Botia almorhae | reverse complement strand
GAGCTCATTGGCTGATCTGGATCAGCTTTTTCTTTCACGTAAATCATTTTGTGAGACTTTGAGGCTTGTAACTTTGCTGATCCTATGCAGCTGTTTGTGCATTTACAGTATAACACACTAAAAGAAAATGAAAACATATATTACCCCTCTAATACCATTTTCAAAACAATATTCAGACTTAACTTTTTAACTTTTTTTCACGAATTATTTTCTGTTTTATTTTTGTAAATATCGATGTACACTGCATGGAATCATTGCCAATTCTGCATGTGTATTATAATTCTCTCTTTTTTAATATAATTTACTCTTTCTTTTAAAGGGCCATTCTTATGTAAACTGGTAAGGCTTTTCTGGTTTAATATTATGTGTGTTAATTATCATTGTAACAGAGGGAACTCCGGTTCCGTCTCCTCCGTGCAAGCAGAGAGATCTGTCACCCGAGTACTGATTCAACCTTCCCATCATACACCCTTCCCAGAAATAAATTACCTCATTAACCTGCTTCCCTAGGTGTTTTAACATGTAAAAAACGTGAAAAATATGTATTATATGGCCAGGTTTCCTACTGTGACTGTTCTCGAATTCAACATGCCATTAGCATCACATTATCTATATTTATAATAATAGCACTGTTAATTAATATTACTTGTCTTACGGGAAAACTAAATTTTCAATAATACAATAATTTTTTTTATCAATAATAAAGTGTGGAGGTTTGCTTACAATTACAAGCTGTAATATTACAGAGTGGCCATTTCAAAAAGGGGCTTAAACGTGAAAGGTACTGTAACAGTGTTTCAGGCAGATGGTAAAAAGAGGTACTGCAGCAATGTACGGTATGCAAAAAATGTGTTTTGTGAACTTTGAATCATGTTGATGTTTTCTATCAAACAACAAATACTAAATTATAAACTAAATAAATGTAAACATAAATAATAATAAAATAAAATTATGAACTGAGCATAACATGATTCAGGACTCTTTGGGACCATGATAATGATGAAATTGATGACAATGACCAAACAAAGCCCTTAATGAAATTACTTACCTTCCTCACGATGGGACTGCCATCATTGATGAGCTGTGCTAGCATCATGGCCACATTATGATCAATGGTGGTGGAGTGATCTGTTCTTTCAGCAGAGTTCCCCACAAAAGTACCCAATGCAAACACAGCTGCACAACGCACCTAACAATGAAACAAAATAAATATCTTAGCTGCATTTGCCAGAGATGTCTTTAAATGTAGCCAGAAACAATAAGATTAGGAAACTTTCAGAACCTCTGGTATGGGATCAGACAGGAGACTGTAGAGCTTCTCATGGGCGCTGTCTCGAACTCCACACCAACGTGCAGAATCAAAATTCTGCCAGATTCGGCCCAAACAGATTGCCACCCACTGCCTAAGGAGAGGATGAGGATCGTTGAGCTGCTCCAGACAAATCGCAATCAGGTTACCTTGTAGACATGCTTCCTGATAGACAAAGTGAAAGACCTCCATTTATTACAATAGAATTTGCAATGACATACAATACATGCTACAAACTCTTGGTTAAATATACACTTCTAAACAAATTACCTTAAAAAAACATTAGAAACAACTTCTGAAAATTTTTGACAAAATACAAACACACATTCATAAAAAATACAACTTTATATTATACAACTTTCAAAGAAAAAGTAAAGTGTTATCAGCGTGCCGCCATATTTAAAATTGCTCTGTTTGTTTACATAAATAAGTTTTATGTAAAAACCGTATTGTTTCTTTAATGACTTTTATTAACTCACTGGAGTCAGTATGAATTATTTTTAGGACCTTTATTTGAGCATTATTCAAAGCTATTACAAAGCTGGGAATATAACTCTGATTGTGTCCGGCTAAAGAAATTAAGTCATATAAACCTAGGATTGTTACGGTGGAGGCTCCAACCTCCTCTCCACAGCGCCACCAGAGAGAACCCTCTCCGGAATATTTACCAGATTTCACACAAACTACATTTCCCATTGTGGTTACTGGGCGCTGATCATTTCCTGTTTGCCACCTGTTCCTGATTATCATTACCTTTATAAACCGGACATTTACTACAGCTCATTGCGAAGTCTTGATTTGTCATGTGCATTAATTCTGAGTGTTTTTCCCTGTTTATTCCCTGCTGGTTTTCTGTGTATGATCTGGACTGTTAACCGTTGATAATTGAAATTTGTAATGTAAATGTTAGAAGCAAATTTTACATTTATTAATTTAGAAGATGCTTTTATCCAAAGCAACTTACGTAGAGAGAAAGAGAGCATTTAACAGTTTGCCCTAAATGTTAAATTTTGTTAATTTTTTGAAGTACACTAGCATTCACATATTTAATTTTAAACTTTTTAGGTCAGGTTTTAGCCTTTACATATGAATGTATGTGAACCCTGAAAGTAGCATTAACTGCAGGTGTGAGGATCCATTAATTGAAAGATACAAACTATAACCCTAAAGGGAAGTAGCTTCCACACCATTTCTCTGTAAAGATAACGTTGCTTTTGGTGTTTGGTTTGTTTGCATGCACTGGTACTTCGTCACACTCTTCTGACAGTTTGACATATATCTGTGTCACACCTGTCCTGTGTTGTAATTGTTGACAATCACAGCAAGAATGAAGACAGCCATGGTCCGATGCTCGGCCTAGAAAGAAGCAAATTAATTATATTCTTAACATAAAACAAATTAATCATAAATGCATAGTTAAAGGTTGATTTTTCACTGATCCTCTTTTTACTGCTGAACCATTATTTGATTGCTTAAAAGTACATAAAATCTAAACAACAAAATGGCTTTAATTGTTTAAAACAGATCATTTTGAAAAAGGGTATAATGCCATCTGTAAGATACTCACAGGCATGTATGGGTCAGCAAGCACTGACAAAAAATACTTGTGTCCATTGTCTTTCACGAGATCTGCTTGACAAGACTATAGAAAGAAGAGAAAGAGCATCACGTAGAGTAGGAAAATGTTAAAGAGAGCAATAAAAGAGTGGCAAAAAAAAAACAAATATCACTTACAGCTGACAAGTTTCTACCATTATTTTTCCCTAATACAAATGTCTTACAGTAGAGATTTGTCAGAGTCGGAGTTAAAGCATGCACATACACCCCTATAGAATGCACTACTATTAAACACATGACTCAGATACCACTGACATGGACCTTTACACTTACAAGTACACCATAAGAGTAACTACATGGGCCACGAAAATAATTATCATAATTTATTGAATGGTCCATTTCGATCATTCTTAAACTGTTAAGGTGAAATTCCTTAGCTGTTCAGAGGTAAGGGAGCCAGGGGTCATCTGACACATGCACACACACAGACACACACTTACAGTGATGTGTGACCAAACTTCAGGACTACAAAAAAGTGTTATCAAAGGGTAATAGAGCTTTCAAAGTAGTTACTCCTAAATTGCGGAACGGATACGGAAAAATTTGATTTTGTGTGTTTTACTCCTGTGTAACAAATTCCGATCAGATATGTCAGATGTGAGAAACAAAATCATCAGTTTTTCTGTGCCAGTGTAAATGCAACCTAAATGTGCTATATAAATAAAAAGTTGAAGTTGATAAACTACTGTAAAATTAGCAGAATGTCATTCCAGTAAACACACAAATTCCACAGATTAAAAAGGAAAGGAAAGGACGTGACGTGAGGCCAAGTATACTGACCCATACTCAGAAATTGTGCTCTGCATTTAACCCATCTAAGTGCACACACACACAGTAGTGAACACACACACACCGTGAACACACACCCGGAGCAGTGGGCAGCCATTGCTGCGGCGCCCAGGGAGCAGTTGGGGGTTGTCGTGGTATTGAGGGTGGAGAGAGTGCTGGTAATTCACAATCTCCACCTACAATCCCTCCCGGACCTGAGACTCGAACCTGCAACCTTTGGGTTACAAGTCCGACTCTCTAACCATTAGGCCACGGCTGCTCCCACATATATCAGTAAACTCTGTGATGCCATTAAATGGCACCTCTAAATAAAAAAACGGTTTTAGAAAGTGTTTTAAGGAAAGTGTTTTTAACAACTGTAATTAAGAGATGAAACACTTTGTGTCAAAATGTCACGATTAGTCCAAAGCAGACTTCTTATGTCAGAATGTTCTGTGCTCAAACTGGTAATTCTCTTTTTTTCACACATTATCATACTGGTAATTTACTGGTAATGCTATAACTTCTCGAGCCTGTTTACACATGATCTGCTACAGTATTTTACCAGTAAGGACTGTATGTGAGAAAGGGGCTATTGTTGTTAGCTGGTCTTTAATATCTCACTGTTTGTATTATCTGACCTGTTTGTATATGTTCTAAAGAATGATGTTGAATTCTGGGTTAAATAACCAGAGATGGAAAGGGTTACATACACTATCTACAGCAAGGATCTTTGCCCAGATGAAGACCAGAAGAGGTCTGAGCTCTCTTGCTGAACTCTGCAACAATTTTAATACATATGGAAAAATCCCCACCGACAGAGCCTGCCAAAAACATGTGAGAAAAAAACAGACAGAAATTTTATTTGTACAATGTATTTCAATTATTAATTTGTAGTTAGTGATTGTTTTAAATATCCACAAAATGACAACTACATTAGTACAAAAAAAGTTAAATTTGAACTACTCACGAGACTGACGGCCCAAGGGCCCAGGTCCAGAAATCGCCCAAGCAAATCCAGTGCCCTCAGTCTGTGTACCTGACTTAAGAGTACCTGAAAAAGTCAGGTAAAAGAGCATTAATTCTAGATCCTGCTCTGTCAGCAGTAAATGAGACAGAAAGACGGTGCAGGGGGAGCCCCAATCCTATATGCTAGAGCTGTCTGATCTACAGTATATTATGCTGCAAGAATATGCATCCAAGCAACAAATACACACACAACAAATGTGCACAGATTCACAATAGGGAGAAACAATGAATCACCTATGAACATTGCTGTACTATCATCCGAACAAAGATTTTAGAAGGGAGCTTTATATAATTTTAAGCATAATTATAAAGACTAAGGTCAAGTTTTACAGCAGCACCCATTTCTCAGTGCACTCACACTTTTTACAAACATTCACCATCTTTCTCTTTTCTCCTCCACTTTATGGACTTAATCTTATTCAACATAAAAAATGTTTGCTGCTGGCCTGCAGTCCTCAAAATAATGAAACAACACAAACCAATAAACAAAACATTCTGGAACCATTTTACACATATTTAGTGCTGGTCACTTGTGGTTGTGCTTGTGGTTTAACTCTTGAAAAAAATCAGACATGTAATCATAAACTTTTAAGTTAAAAAACTTTTAAGATTATAAAAGTGACTAGGGGTGATTAGTAGTGCACATTATATTTACAGCACACACAACACTGCAAACCATTCAGCCATCTAACTGATGTTTCCATTTTTCTAAAGTTAAAACCACAAAAACCTTTAGCTTTTTAGATAATATTTGTATGCCAGCAATATAACAATATGCAATATACTAGCAATATACTATATCATATTTATAACTTTAAGCCATATAAAACTATATGTACAGTATTTAAAGCCTCTAGTTACTTTGGCATATGCTCTTAGTGTGGTGAGAAGTGGAGGAAGTGGGCTGAATATGAAGGAGGTCTAACTGTTTTTTCTGACTGCTGCCAAATGGAAGATTATTCGGCACTCACAAGGTGCGTGTGTGTTTGTGTAAAAGTATGTTTGCTGCAAGGTTAAAGTGTGAAAAGAACCATGAAGGATTTAGACCTTTGAGCGATGCACAGAAATATACTGCAGGCAAAAAACAATGCTTAGTGGGAACAATAAAAATAATTAATTTAAAGCACATATAAAACAGAAATATTTCAAAAATACTGTATAGTGGCACAAAGTAGTCTTCCTCTAAAAAATTGAAATTAGCTTTCATTGTTAAGCTGATGATATTTTACATTTGCTCTGAACCTGACAATGCCAACTGTTTTCAGTTCATATGTATAAATAATGATAATGATAGTAAGTTCCTCCTATTACATTCTAAAGAAAAATGGACCAAAAATGTAGACCAAATGCCACTTGATTATTTAATTTTTTTTATGAATGCTTTCTTGAACACTATGTCTTGATGGTACTTATGAGTGCCATCATAGCAACAGCACAAATAGGTGCGTGATGGGGCGCAGAGTAAAAATAAGAGGGGCACGGCAAAAGGCTAGTATACAGTCAGCTTATTTTTTTAATAAAAATAATATATCGAGATTTAATATTCATATATTTTTTGTCCAATTTTACTTTCAAATGTTACTTTCAAAAAACGTGGTTGTTTTATTGGCTTGTGATTTTTTTTATATTTAGTAAAATTTTGTCACACACTGAATTTTAATTATTACATTTCAAATAAATCCTTCCGAAATCCTTCTGTTTATGTGTAAATGGGGGGGTGGCTTGAATTTCTTCATTCTGCAAAAGGGGGGCCCAGCAGATAAAGTTTGGAAACCAGTGCACTAGGACATGGGTCTGGCCACAGAACAAATGTTTTCTCTATTCGATTGCAACATTATCAGAAGATAAACTTGGATACTTAGGCCATTGATGAGAAGGTAAGGTAAGGAGTGGGAGATAGCTCTACTAATTTCATTCCTCTAGTGATATCATCTGCTGGATTGTTTCCAGTGTTTATATATCTCCATTGTTCTGGAATATTGCACACATATGGAGAGAACACATTTATACACCTCAGCTGGGACATTTCTGGTCAAGCATAACTAAGGCCTATCTAAGGGCAATAATCGAAAAATGTCACCACTGCAGCAATTATCCAAATTTAATAATAACCACATTTCAAAATGTCATGGTTAATTAATTGTAAAGTTTTAGCTAAACCAAATGTTTCTGTTGCACAAAACAGAACTGTGGCAACTTACACAAAACTATTAAAACTATTCCTTTAAATAATCATTTAAATAACTTTTTAGATAAATAAAATCTAAATTTACATGTGGCCTCAGAAAATTGTCAATCATTTTGTTTTGTTTGTAGTAAAAAAAAGTTTTGGTAAAATTGATAAAAAGAAATTGAGAACATCTTTCATTTAGTGTTATTAACAACTGAATGCAGTTAATTGGTATAGTCCTGAAAGTCTACAAGATCCTGATGTCCTATTGGTGTTTTACACCTGACATATTAACCAAACCTAATATTTACTCAACATAGACGAGAGGAAGCAACAGGGTGCAACGTTAAATGTTTACTGACTGCTTTGAGAAAAGTCCATTCTATCATCCATAGTCTAACATTACATGCCACTTTATGTTGCACTTGAAAGCCCAATTGCCACCACTGTGGCAATAATTGTAATTGACACGTTTATATTTAATTCCCTATTAACTGTTTCATTAAATAACTTGCCGTGTAATTTAACAAAGTTATTAGGCTATGTATTACCTTTACTTGGGCATGCAAAGCTGGGCAGTGATCCCAAGCACAGCACTTTAAGTTGGTGCAGTCCTGGGGTAACAGTTTTATTTATTCCTCTCATTAGTAACAATTGCCTCTTGGGGATAAGTAAAGTTAATATTAGTCTTATAATAAAATAATGCTTCAATGTTATATAAATATGTTTAAAACATATTTTCCAGAAAAGCACACTGCAGAGCATATCACAGAAAGTATGTAAACATGCTCCTGGACTAGTAAACAAAAGAGACTCCTGGAATTACAACAGACAATACCAGTAACATGAGGAAAGTCTTTGCATCATTTTCTTGTGTTTGGTTTCATTGTTTTGGTCATAATTTAAATTAAGCCACTTTCAAAGTTCTCAAGATCCCAAGGGTGGAACCCACTACCTGAGCATACCAACATTTGGACCAGGATTTTCTTGAAGCTGGAAACATACGTTTCAAAAGAATCGGGCAAAAATTAACATCCCTAAGCATTCACTAATACGCAATGTGGCCACCAAATGAGAATCCACATCTGAAATGACTTCCAGGTTCTTGGAGCAGTACCCACCCCTGGTCAACAGCTATTCTATAGCAGGCCTCAACCATCCTCCTCCCTTGGTGGAGAGGGAGTGGTTGGTCCGACTTCCGTTCAGGATGTTGGTGGACATGCTTCTCCACCCGGGGCGGTTTCGCGGGGAATTCTCCACCCATCTCCCCAGAGGCCTGCTGGGGTCCTGGGCCAGAGGGTCTGTGCCTGGGAGTTACATTGATCGGGATTCCAGGTCGATGCAATCAGTCTCCGGAGGGTTCCTCTGAAGGGAGGGGCTCTCTGGGCCCCGCCCCTCAAGTGTCGAAGGCGCCCGCCCCTCAAGTGTCGAAGGCGCCCGCCCCTCAAGTGTCGAAGGCGCCCGCCCCTCAAGTGTCGAAGGCGCCCGCCCCTCAAGTGTCGAAGGCGCCCGCCTCTGTGGCTCCAGGGTCCTCTCCAGGGTCCGTCCCAGCGCCTCCTGTGTCTGCTGTCTTTGTGTCGGTTCCGGCAACACGGGGTTTCCCTCCGGTCGGCATGCCGGGTTTCCCTCCGGCCAACATGCCGGTTTCCCTCAGTCTGTTCCAGGATCATGGCACACTGGTCTCCCAGTTCTCCGGGTCATACCTCATCCTCATTTTTCCCCAGGGTCTTGTTCACCCATTTTGTTTAATAACCCTATGTATTTGCTTTTAGCTATTTTGCCTGTATTGTTACCCGTGTTGTTAAACTTCATGCCCATCTTGTTAAATGTTCTACCCGTCTTGTCTCATGTCTTGTTCCTGTCCTTTCTGGTTCTCGTCTGCATGCCCTTGTGGTTTTTAGTTTGCCCGTCCTGTCCTGTCTGCCCGTTCTGCCTTGTCTAGTCCATCTTGTTGGTCTGTCTGGGGAATGCTAGGTGTACATCCCTTAACGGGGGGCTGTGTCAGGCATTTGCCTGGATTTTGACTCATCCTGTCTGGTCTTGGTTTCGAGAGTCAGTCTAGACTTGCGCTTTGGGTGTTTGTTTTATGTGGAGGCACATGGGATCGGCTTTGTTTACATCTGCCATGTGCTCTCTGGTCCCGCGTCATGACCCCGTCCCCCTGTTCTCCCGTTTGTTTGATTTTGCGCACCTGTTTGTTATTGTTCTCGGTCGTATTTAATGCCCTCGTTGTTTGCTGTCCCATGCTGGTTTGTTCTTCCATGTTTCTTCTGTGCTACATCTGTGTTTCTGACCTGTCGTGGTCCGTTCCTAAGTCCCATTGGTTGCTCCTGATCTTCGTTGTTTTGTTTATGTTCCTCGTTGGTTTGTTTAGGTTCTTCATCAGTCTTGCTGACGAGCAGTTTGTTGTTAATGTTTAATGTTTTTAATCCGCCTTTGTTTATTTAATGTTATATGTTGTTATTGGTTTGTCGTGTTTGTTTTTTGGGTAAACATTAGTTTATTCTGTTTAATTGTCTTTGTTTAGTTCTTGATCATTTATTTATATTCCATTTTGATTTTCCATTTGGTTTCATTCCCTGTGTTCCTTGTGAGGGTTGTTTTCTGTTCAAATTTAAATAAAGTTTTTTTTTTGTGTGTGAATCGTTGTCTGCAATTGGGTTCTTCTCCGTGCGCTTGTGACAGAACAGCTCCGGTTTTGTGGATCCCAGATAAAAGGGAAGCACTGTGAAATGATGAAGATCCTCCAGCAGCAACCACACAGAGCACCACCACCAAAAGGAATAAGAAGAGCCTGTTTGGGTTGTGACAGCAAATCATGACTGCAAAGAAGAATGAGTCACTAGCTTCAGGATATATAATGCCAATAACATGTCTCCCCTGCAATCAGTGCTGATGCTCACCCACTGGCTTAGTGGAAGGCACCACAGCAGATGCATGTTTAGACAGCATTTCTGGTGGTTCTTGGCCAAGACTTGTCCCGGTCCATTCTCTGATACTGTCCGCCCAGTGTTTCCTTGGTGTTCCTTTCCTTCTTGTACTCTCATCAATGCTTTTGGCCAGCCCAGAAGCTCTGGTAACATGAATATAACAAGATGTAGATGACCAGAGCATGCATAAGCCCTGCTCTTAGCGTAATGTTCTTGTGTTCTTGGCTTAAGTTTAGCGAGTGCTTTTGTAGTCCACCACCTAGAATACAAAATAAGGAACAACAGCCTTATGTGAGAGTTGAAATGACTGATCATTAAAAAATTGCTGGCCCTTTTAACAAAAATGGCTGAATGTCAGATCAGATGTTCTGTTTTTCACACAGAAAAACGATGTGCATTTAAACTTTTCACAATATATAGTTCACACTTGAACCATAATTTTTGGTTTGGATCCCTCATCAGATATGATAGATATTTAAACAGACAATGATTGCAGACACTGAATGGTTCTGAATGGTTATTTGGGTTTCAATATCCTAGGGGCAATTTGCCATCAGTTTTGTCTTATTGAAACTGATTTCCATCCCATATTTGGAAGATGACTTGTCCATGACTTCCACAAATTTCTTCAGTTCTTGTCCCTCCTCCTCTATCAAGATTAGTGATGTTATGACCAGAATTGTAATTGCTACTTCCATTAACGTTACATTTAACAAGACCTCGATACGACAAGGCCCGGGGTAAGGATGGGTGTCAACTTGTCCTAGAAAAGATTTGAGCAGGAGTGGAGGAAGTACGTATCAGCAGGATGGTGGGATGCAACAGCAAGGCGCGTGGAAACAGGTGATGGACCGAAAAGTCTCGTGGTCCGAGTTGTAAAAAACGGAGCCATACCGGATCCAGTTCCTTATCTAATCAGTCTATGATTACCTCCCTAGTCCACTAACCTATTCTACTGGGGACTGATGGACATCATCTCTATGCCAAAGAAGAGGATCCCTGGAGCACATATTAAGCTGCTGCCCTAAAGCCCTGAGTGAGGGTCACTAGCATTGGCGCTATGACCAGGTGCTCACCGCAGAAGCCATTAGCACAGGGATCTCTCACAGCAGGCAACAGCAGCCAGCTCAGCGCTTAATTGCATTTGTCAAGGCTGGAGAGAAACCATCACGCAACAGGAACTCAGCGGGGGGGGACTTCTGACAACAGCCTGGGACTGGCAGTTTCCCAGAAATTATCGCCACGACAACACTTAGGCCTGACATGGTCCTCTTTTCTGAATTGTCAAGGCAGGTGGTCTTACTGGGTATCAGGGGGGTGAACAAGAAAAAAAGCCATCAGGAACACCACGGATGATGCGGAGAGGGCATCCAGATGGCTGTGAATCAAAAGGGGTGATCTGTGAACAACACAAGCTACCTGGACACAAGTCAGGGACTGATCATCCCTAGTAATGTCCCGAGTAGTAATGTGTCTTCCTGACAGTCTAGTACAGTATTCTTACTGTCCTTATGTACCAGAAAACCAACACCGTTCTTGGGGAATCCACAGCAGTGATTCTCGATTTTGAGGTTTAATAAGCTGGGATATTGTTTCTGTAAAAAAGTCTACTTTATATGTATGTATATTTAGACATATAAAGACATGATCTTCATGTTTGCACACCAGTGCCTGTATTAGGTGCATTTAATCGCACAACATAAATGTAGAAAAGTTATCCAAGATGATTATTTAATTAAAAAAGATTTTAAACAGGTATATGTGCTTATACATTACTTTATTTGAATGTGTTATTGAATGTGAACTTTCATCCGCTGGGATGATAGAATTAGATATGTGTGACATCATATTACGTGATTATGTAAAAGAACTGGTGAATCTGTTTTTTGAACAGGTTCTATAATACAAATTCAATGTGTTGAAAGAACCATATTACGGAAAAGAATCGGACATCCCATCACTACTAAATGAGTCTATGACATTACACACACCTGTGTGAGCTCTTCATGGCAGTATCATAATATAACAGAGTGGACACACAACTAAAGGGACACAATTTTCTAATGGCAATTATTGCTGGAACTAATATCATTGTATTCGGAGTATTTAATTATATTACAGAAACGGAACACAGAAGACATTGTCAGTAAATTACTTTCTATGCATTTAAACATCTAGATAACACCATTAGACTTAAAATGTTACTCTGTTATTCTCTACTCCACCACCTAGAATACAAAATAAGGAACAACAGCCTTATGTGTAATGACTATTACTAAAGATAATATTAAAGAGGTGTGTGAACTTGCTAGTACAATGTCGGACACAGTAATATTCTCTGGCCCCCTTCCTGCTTATCGTGGTGACGAAATACATAGCAGACTGTCATCACTAAATGGCTGGATGTCTAAGTGGTGTCCACAGAACAATATAGGCTACATAGATAACTGGAAACATTTTTGGGGTAGACCTGACCTGTTGAAAAGAGATGGTCTCCATCCCTCTACGGCTGGGGCTGCTCGTTTATTTGGCATATAGTCTTACTAATACTACTAATATTTGACTAACTGGGGCCCAGGTCAGGACCAACTGTCTGCCAGCTGTCACAGGCCACAGATGTCACATAATTTGCAACACACAGAATCACCTAAATATTATAATATAGAGACTGTGTCTGTCCCCCGGACTGGTAAATCCAAAATACCCTGTCAACAATTATATGGTAATTTAATCAATGCTAAACAAATAAAAAAGGTACAAAATAGAGACAAACAATTAATAAAGCTTGGCTTGCTGAATATTAGAGTTCTCTCTACAAAAGTACTTTTTGTTAATGATATGAGAACTAAGATGTTTTTGAAGCTGCTGCCAACGATCTGGACGAGCTCACAGAAACTGTAACTTCATATATCAGTTTCTGTGAGGACATGTGCATTCCTACCAGGACTCATTTAATCTACAACAACGACAAACCATGGTTTACTGCAAAACTCAGCCAGCTCCGTCAGGCCAAAGAAGATGGTCACAGGAATGGGGACAGGGTCTTGTACAAACAGGCCAAATACACACTGGAAAAGGAGATCAGAGTGGCAAAGAGGAATTATTCCGAAATACTACAGTCTCAGTTCTCCTCTGGTAACACGGCTTCAGTGTGGAAAGGTCTGAAAGACATCACCAGTTACAAGACACCATCCCCCTGCACTGTGGTAAATCAACAACTGGCAGACGATCTTAACGAGTTCTATTGCAGGTTTGATAATAACCCATTCACACCTCCTGCTACCCCCCACTCCTGCTGTATTGATCGGTGAAGATGAGGTGCGCCAGGTCTTCAGGAAGAACAAAAGAAGGAAGGCACCAGGCCCAGACGGTGTGACTCCAGCATGTCTGAAAACCTGTGCCGACCAGCTGGCCCCCATCTTTACACTGATCTTCAACAGATCACTGGAGCTGTGTGAAGTCCCTTCATG
>JAZGTJ010004162.1:0-32041 GCA_036877575.1 Botia almorhae | reverse complement strand
TCATTTAACGTAATATAATCGTCTTGTTTTAACCATGTTTCTGTCAAGCAGAGCACATCTAGGTTTTGATCTGTGATTAAATCATTAATAAAAAGTGCTTTTGAAGAGAGAGCTCTAAAATTCAGCAAGCCAAGCATTATTGTTTGTCTCTATTATGTATCTCTATTATGTATATGACACATAGTACCTGATTACTCTATTCCTTTATAGAAAGCATTCTATAATTACTCTATCGTCTAATTCTATAATAATAAGATAAATATCAATTCAGGTTTAACACATTTTATTGCACACAAATCATTACAAATACTATGATGATGCAGCACAATATACACAGTTCATATAGTGCCTTTAGAAAGTGTTATTTAATTGTATAGAATCTTGTTAGAAATGTTACATCGACTTCCACCCTTTAATCATAACACATTTACAAAAATAAATGAGGAAAATTCTTTTTTTTCTATTTTTTACCTTCTCCACACTAATTAGACATGAAGAATTAATCATTTCTGAAGGCACTATATAGTTTTTATACAATAATTCAATCCCAAATATTAATACCTTCCCACTAACAACATATACAAAGACTGCCAGCCCTAACAGGGTTATCATTAAGCAAATGTGAGCACATAATTGCCTCTGTCAGTAACTCATCTATAGCTTATACCTATTTTCTTTATTTAGAGTTTAAATGACATAACCCAATATTATGCAAAGCAATATTAAAGCTACCACAGGCAAATACATAAACTGTGTAAATCTCTTAAATGGCACAAGTTCTCCTGGTAAAGTCTTTAACCAGTCATGTATCATACTGTAAGAGGACATGAAAAATGTCTGGTGTAAATAAATCGTAGGGATATTATTAAAATCAGTTTTTGTAAAGGATTCTAAAGAGAAACCAGATTTTTCTACAGTGTGTGTGCTATATTCTGAATGTTTAAATCTAAGGACAGTAATTGATTCAGTTATTTCTGAATCAGTTACTCAGGACAGTAACTGATTCAGTTAATGCTGTTAAACAACGGATCAGAATTCAGCAACACTACTGTAACATTGTTTCTGTCTTTTCTTTCACCTTTTTGTGCATCCTTTGTTTTCTCAATATATTGTACAGTATCTTTCACGTGATATACAAAAATAGATTTATTGATAATAGCAAATAGTACATATTAGTTATCTGCAGGCAGATTAGTGAGGTGTACAAACTTTGTTACTTATAAGCTTTAAGCATTAGTACATAAATGCAGCCATCTTGCAATGTTTAAGTACAATTATATTTATAATTTTAAACTTGATGGCAAATTTCTAGCACTTTTTAACAAATTTTTCTAGGCAGCATTATTTTTCATTCATTTTTGCCATACAAAGAATTGAAAAAATACTTTTGAAACAAATGCTAGTGAATGCAAATGTACACACACTAGCTTAATGGTGTAGCGTGTATTTAACAGCACCAAATAGAAATCACTGATTTCTCCCCTTCTGTCCCATCCATCTGCCATTGGTCAGACAAATCCCACCCCAAATTCACTTTACCAATTCAATTTACAAATTCAGCCACTTAAACAGTGAAAACACTGTGGCAGTGAGGAAATTAACTGATCAATGATGCACTTATAGTTGACTGGGAAACAAGAAAGTATGAATATCCAAAAAATTAAACATCACATTTAAAGAATGAAATACACAAGCAAACAGTAAATGGACTTTTTATCCATAGTTATAGGTAAAGTTGTAGGTGCTGGGTTCCTTTGGCACTGGGGGAGGAGCCTCAGGGATGGTAATGTTTTCCAGGTCAAGCAGGCGGAGTTTCATTTCCATGCTCATTAATGTGTCAAGGTCACTTCGTGTGAGGTCACTGCCCAGATCCTTCCCCAAAAGAGCAGAGAGTCCATCCGTCCAGATGCAATACTGTTTAACAATCAAAGGACATTTAGGTATAATAAAAACACAAGTGTAAAAGTGTTGCTAGGTTTTGTTATGTATGTAAAGATGCTGATTTACAAATGTGTTAAATCTGTCTGGATTATATGAGTATAGAAGTGTTACTTGCAGATTGGTCATTTTATATGGGAAAAGGGTAGGGGCACACAGCTGGCCCAAGAAAGTGAAAAGGTGAAACACTTTTTACTACACAAAAGATCTATTTTGGATTTAAACCTCATATTTGTTGGGTGCCACAAAGTTAAGAGCTTCATCTGGATCATAGAGAATGGAGAATGCCAACTCCAACACTTCCTGTAAACACAAAGTTTATTTCAACAACATATGCAGTCATTTATACAAAATGTAAATCAGGGAATTCTGTATTTAATTCAGAAAGCCTAAGATTCTGTAGGATTGATTCATTTTAGGGTTAGGGTTCTGACAAGATTTGAAGGGGCCTGGTTTCTGGGGCTCCAATTTCCAGAAACTGTTATCAAAATTTTATAAAGTATCTTGTATAATTCTGACTTCAGCTCTATTTCTACCATTTTTGTCAGTGTTATCACGCCCATGGGATCTACCATTTTAAATATGAATGCCCATGGAGAGAGAGTCCTGAGTGGTTCAGATATGCGATGTAGTTTGTTGAGTTCAGAAGATTCACAAAGTTAGACGGGTTATTGTAGAAAGACTATCATATTTAAATATTACTTTTTTAGTATTCAGTATGTAAGTACATATTAAGAATGTATAAAAAAACACATTGTGTTTTCATTTTAAAATGTATATTAGCACAACTAATTTCAAATACTAAATTGTAATTGGTTTATGGATATAAAGTTGACTGAACTGATGAGCCATTTGAAGAAATGGATGTGCATCAAGAATACCTGTCATTGCATGCGAAGGCTCATACCTATCTCAGTGGTTTATGAGAGGGAAATACACCAACACAACCTACTTAAACAGCATATACTTAAAACTCTGTGACATTTAGTCAATTAACACGTGTTTAGGAGGCATAGAAGGAATTATAAACAAAACATACTATATACATTTGAAAAAGTGGAAATAAAATTTACTGGCTCTGTATTATTTATAACTAATATTAACATATTTATGTTAAAAATGATTTAGTTCTTAATGATTCTTAGTACTTTTTTTAAGACAAGTATTAAATTGAAGGAATGTCCTAGCACAGCTGGAGTGATGATGACAGCTGTGTGTAGATTATTTTATGCCAAGAAAAATTAAACCTGGTAAATATGACGTTTCAAGAAATAGGTCTGAAACAGAAATCTATGTAACATTAAAGTGAGCATTGTCACAATTACAATTAAACATTGTTTTTTATGTATTACCTTGTTCTGTTTGAGTGCACTTTTCTCCTTCATGTGAGGACAATCTTTCCCCGTCAGTACAGCTTTAATGTCTGACACAGCAACTGTAAGGGGACAAAAGTTCAAATAAATGATCAAGATTTAAAGAAAGAGAATTTGTTAATTTTTTTAAATTTATTTACAGACAGATAACTCACTTTTATCAGTCAGCAGTTCAAAGGGAACTTCACCCTGTGGAGACTCATCCAGATCTCCGTAGTGCAGAACCTTGTGATTTAAGGACAGACGGCAGAACCAAAACTTCTCTGTGAAAGAAATCAAGAATTAATAGACTATAAACCCTTAAATTTTTTTTACCATAAATCTTCTGTCATTGGCAGGTAGTCACCTTGTCTACGTCTGTTGCCGAGTTTGCGGAAGCAGCTGCCCTCACACAGGCGATTAAGTCGCTGCTGTTTGATCAGTTCCAAGATCTCAGGTTGGATCCGCTCACGGAGTTCACTGCAATTCAACAGCCCCACATCACATAAACACAAACTCTACAGTGAGTGATTTTAAAAAAACAACAATGACCTGAAACACACATTATGGGTGGAGACTGGAAGTCATCCTGGCTCATTCTCTCAGACTGACGCAAACGCAGAATTTCAGCATAGCTAAGACTGCGCAGTTTGACTCGCAGCTGCTCCAGTGATGAGGGCTTCATGGCCAGAGCTCTGGTGATCTGCTCTCTTACCACTGTCATCACCTACAGACAAACAAACCCAGTTATGTCACATTGTTCCTTTAAAAAAAGCACTTTCACACACACACACACACACACACACACACACACACACACACACACACCTTGTTGAAATCTTCAGTTGTGGCCCTCATTTCTTTCCATGTCTTATTGAGCAGTTGTATGCAGATGCAGAAGAACTCCTCCCAGGCACGCTCATGGGTAAAAAACATTGGATGGTAGTTGTTACATCCTTCATTCGCTGCAAAGACAAGGTGTGTTTACATATGCAGCTTTGTTATTAAATGTCATCAAATACCATCAAATACAAGACATCTTGATAAATGCACAGCTGCATCAGAAAGCAGAGCAAGTGTTTTTCCAAATGCAGTGAACAGCCAAACTGAGTTAAACGAGACCTGAAAAATACGTACGCAGTTCTCCAACCTGTAGAATATCACACAGCATGCGAGTCAGCTCAATAGCACAGCGGGCAAATGGGCACTCATGTTTTTCACGACTGTTGTTTTCTAGAACAATCTGAAAAACACAAGCAAAACAGGCAGAGGTCTTTTAGCTTTCACAACATGTGTCAGGACCCATTCATTGTCGTAAACATACCTTGGATTTACATTAATATTCTCCATCAGAGCGAAGACATTTCAGATCATTATCTGGTGTTCTGTATAATACATTTACCTATGGTTGCAAAATCAGCTCCTTGCTACAAATACAGTAGAACGGTAACTTCTGCCACTAAATCATTCTTTCATCAACAATCTACCTAAACTGTCTTAATTGCTTAAAGTAAACACAAACTTTATTTATTTGATACAGTTGCTTAATTAACCAAAAATAAAACGTCAACTGCTTCTGACAGTTGTCAATATTATAGAAGTGATAATTTTATGAATTTTTTTAATAACAAAATAAATATTGCCAGAGAAAAAAAACAAACATGCAAATGCCTGCAACACAATCACATCAGATGGCGCAGATGGAATTTGCCCAAAGAACTGTAACAAATACAAAGGGGATTAAATCAACGGAACAATGTTGTACCTTATGAGCAAGAATGATGACAATAATAAGCTTATGCATGCATCCAGTGAGTACATACGCAATCTTATTGGATCTAAGAAACATTATTTGTCTTTTAAGCAAGTAGCGAGTTAAAACACAGTTTAAGTGACCTTATTTGTGAGCACTGAGCGCAACAACAATCAAGCGTGAATACATATGGGTGTTTATTAAACTACACTACAGGGAAAACTTATAACATATAACTAGACATAAACATACACACATTAAACACATAACCAAACAAAGGAGAGAGTGAGAGAGAGAGAAGGCGGACATTAAGCCCATAATCAAATCAGCTAAGCATTTTTGAATGAACCATTAGTTGAATCACCTTGGAAAAGGGGCACAACTTAATGCAGATATTCTATGTATATAGAAATCGGATACTTGCATTGAGCTCTATCGCAAAATGTGAATATGAATGCCCAAGGAGAGAGAGTCCTGAGTGGTTCAGATATGCGATGTAGTTTGTTGAGTTCAGAAGATTCACAAAGTTAGACGGGTTATTGTAGAAAGACTATCATGCCTGTTATGGTTACACAACACATATAGTCTAATGAGAAATTAGAAGATGATCTCTTAGATACTAAATATGCCAGAGTTTGATATACATTAAGTTGTGATTTACAGGTTTGATCCTTGAGGGACTAGGTTCCTAGGATTTTCCATCTACACAACATCATTAGGTTATGTCATACAATCACATAGCTTCTCTTATCACTGCTACGCTGATGACACCCATATCTTCTTCTCCTTCCACCCTGATGACCACACAGTAACGGACTGTATATCAGCCTGTCTGAAAGACATCTCTGTTTGGATGACACAACAATGCCTACAACTCAACCTAGCCAAAACTGTACTACTTGTTGTTACAGCTCACCCTTCTGCCACACTTATCTTCACAATCCAGCTAGGCTCTACAACCCTAACACTGACAAGGACAGCCAGAAACCTTGGGGACATTTTCTGACCACATTCCCAAAACAACACAATCATGTAGATTTGCCTTTTATAACATTAGGAAAATTCGGCCTTATCTAACTGAACATGTAACACAGCTCCTTGTCCAGGCCCTTGTCATTTCTAGGCTGGACTACTGCAATGCTCTGTTGACTGGCCGTCCAGCACAGACACTCAAACCACTACAAATGATTCAGAACACAGCAGCTCGTCTTTAAATTGCCTAAAAGAGCCCATGTCACACCTCTCCTAATTTCTCTTCACTGGTTACCAGTTGCCGCATGCATCAAATTCAAATCTTTTGTCCTCACATACAAAACCATCACTGGCTCTGCACCAACTTACCTTAACAAACTTATACACATCTTCACCTCTTCCAGATCTCTACGGTCAGCAAATGTATGTCGCCTTGTTATACCCTCTTCTAAAGGTACACAATTACTTGCTCACAGGTTCATCTTTGTCATCCCTCGCTGGTGGAATGAGCTTCCAAACCCTCACTTGTTTCAAGAAACACCTAAAAACTATCCTCTTTCATGAATACCTGACATGAGTAAGAAAAATTATATTAAAAAAAGAAAACACCCTACTAACCCTTTCTTCTCTCTCCCTACAGGTATAGCCTTTATCAAGCAACAAAATGCTGGAATCTTGGTAAAAGTGTGCTATGCACGACAGATGTTATTGCCTCCTTATGATTTTTGCTTCATTGTTTTGCTCACCTTTCCTCACCTTATCCAAAGTCGCTTTTGATAAGAGTGTCTGCTAAATGCCTAAATGTTAGCTATAGCTAAATGCTAAATTATTCATCCTAATGCCTGAATACAAGCAAAACATCAACTCAAACTTGCATATCTATCGAGTTAGTGAAGATACACAGTATGGGAGTCAACATACAACAGGATATATACAAATATCTACAGTTTAGGATAGTTTTGTTGTGACCTAGGCAGAAAGTCCTTCCTTTGGTGTATTGGAATTTTTCTAAAATTTCTTTTGGGCCATGTAGTGTTACTCCTGCCCATGAAATTCCTTTGAAGCTTGGGCAGGGTGTCACAAACTGTCCTGTTGGTTTTAGAGGCGCTTATAGCCACCTGGAGTTTGCCTCCCTGGACTTTCTAACCCCCCCCCACGCTGGGTTTGGAAGTCTTAACTGAAGGGAGTATTTAACGATCCCTAAATGATCCAAATATTTGGCCATGCCAAACACTACATATCCCCCCTTTGGGATGCCGAAGTTCAGGTGTAAAGTTCGGCGGACGATGGTCGGATGGATTATGATGGTGGGATTGCAGGTGGTTTATAACTGGTCTCAGCATTCAGACATACAGGCAGAGTATAGTTTTGGTGTGGTTAAGCATTGCCTCAGCTTAGGTACCTTTCTGCCTTTCTATCCTGCTTGAGTGCTTATGGGGCAGCGGATGTACACTTGTCCACTGGTTGTTGCATCACGTCAGTTGACAGCACAGTGTCAGCAGCAGCCCCGATGGCACGAAAAGTGAGTTGGGCAAGGTTGGCATCCCAGCAGGTGCCTGTAGGTCTTTGTCGTGGGAGTGGTGTCGACTAGCTGGGACCCTTTTTACATTTTTCAGTGTAAGGAGGGAGTTCAGTTTTGCCTTGTTGGTATTAGTTTTTCTTTTTCCTTTTATTGCCCCAGAGCCAAGTGTCTTTAAAATAGTTACGAAGGACCATTCTGATGATTGGTTCTTTCTGCCCCCTCCGCTTATTTTGATTCTGATTCTGGATTCCAATCCAGTGTGGTAGAAGGCTCTTGGACAACTAATGGGAGATTGTCCAGTGTGGCTGGGCAAAACTATAATACCAAACCTTGTAACTCACGTCACGTTTGTCTTGTGAATCTTGACAGCGGTATTATGTTTCTGGGCCTTCAGCACTCTTTTGGAGTTGTTGCTGGTGAAACCAATTGTTGTTCTCTGCTGCTGATGTAATTCACCAAGGTACTGGCAGGTGATGTAGGCTGTGACAAGGTTAAAGTCTCTTGGTTGGCATAGTGAGTGTCTTAGTGTCTTCTGGTCATCAGATCACAGGAAGATCCATCTGTGTGTTGGCTTGGGGTCGCTGTGATGACAATGAGCACAAGTGGGAGTTTTACATCCCAGTCTTTTTATATCACAGACACATACTTCTTCAGCAAACTGACCACTGTTTGTTTGGTTCATTTAAAGGTGTGCTGTGATCTGCGTTGTTGGGTGCTGGAAGACACTCTACTGACTTGTAAACTGACTGCTCTGTGCTGCAATGAGGCTCTGTGGTTTGGAGTTTGCTGGTTGGAACTGGCACAAACCAGGTATCCTCTGTGTTCTGCCTCATCTTGCTGCATGCTGGGCCAGTACATTTAGCACTGGGGAACCATGAGCTCTTGCACTGTGGGGTCATCAGGGACAAACTAGAGGATGTTGTCTTGCAGGTGCAGCATGTGCTTGAGGTCACTGAGCCATTGTGGGCTTGGTGCATAAACAAGGATGGATGTTGAGAGAGGGAAGGTGGTGTATGTGACCTGGTTTAACATCGCCTTGTTTGTGTCCACAGATGTTGTTAGTAAAGTCAGTATCATTGGATGTGATGCGGGTTCTGTTTTGGCAGAGTTTGTTGGTTGGCTCTGCCATGACTGGGGTGGCGGGTGAGTCCTTGTTGACCACGGGTTGTCCTGAAGTGCACAAGCTGTGGGGTGATCAACAATTCAGTCCTTAGGGTTGTTTGTATGTGTCCTTTCACCTTATCCTTTGTGATGCTGTTGCTTGCTTGGAAAAGGTGTTGATGCTCGGCTGGCTTAAGGTTTACTGTCTTTAATGAATTTGTTTCCAATCAGAGAACTCAGTTTAGATTGGATTTGTGCAGGTCAGGAGTTCCCTGATGGTGATCTTGAGATGATGTGATTAGAAGGGTGATCAGAAAAGCTGTCAGTTGTACTGGTATGACTGGTGGACCAACTTGAAGCATTTCATTGGAAAGGGTTTGTTTTTATTTACAGAACACCTGCTCTGGGTGTACGGCGCATCCTTAAAGAGTTTTTGCTCACATGGCTTTGCGTGCGCTGGTTTGCTGGGTGGATGCGTTGGCTGTTGAGGGACATTACAGGTTGGTGACAGGTTTCTATGATCACGTTTGTGTTACGTTGTAACTGGAGAATCGCTGGATGGCTCATGCAGTGCAGGGCTGTCTCTTCATTTGAGTAATTCAATTGAGTTAATTCAGCTCTTGTGGGAGCAGTGTTCAGCTGGCGTATGCAACCCCCCTTTTGTTCTGGCCTTGTTGTTGGGACAGACCAGCATGGAGGTTGTGGTTGATGGATCCAGCTTTTAGGTGGAACTCCTTGGATCAGGAAAATGGGCTGAGCAACGCGTTTGCGTTCATCCTATTGTCTCGAAAACTTGTATATACGAATAGGCAGTTCTTTTAGATGGGAAGTTAGGAGCATACAATGTTGGAATAGTTCTTGGGGACCCATTGCATGTGGTTGCACGTACCAAAGAAACTTTGTAGTTAGAAGCAAATGCTCTGTATAGATTAAATGCAGCTGTATTGGGGCTCAATGTCATGTGGTCCTGTAAGTGGGTCCACATACAGGTGTTGGACAATAAAACTAAAACACTGGCCAACTTAGTGTTGGAGGTTTCATGGTTAAATTTGACCAGCCTGGTGGCCAATCTTCATTGATTGCACATTCCACCAGTAAGAGCAGCATGTGAAGGTTTATTTAGTAGAGTAATAGCACAGTTTTGCTTAAAATATTGCAATGCACACAACATTATGGGTGACATATCAGAATTCAAAAGAGGACAAATTGTTGGTGCACGTCTCGCTGGCGCAACTGTGACTAAGACAGCAAGTCTTTTGATGTATCAAGAGCCACGGGATTCAGGGTAATGTCAGCATACCGCCAAGAAGGACAAACCACATCCAACAGGAGTAACTGTGGATGCAAGAGAAAGCTGTCTAAAAGGGATGTCCGGGTGCTAACCCGGATTGTATCCAAAAATCATAAAACCACAGGTGCCCAACTCACTGCAGATTTAAATGTGCACCTCAACTCTCCTGTTTCCACCAAAACTGTCCTTCAGGAGCTCCAAAGGGACAAGGTACATGGCCGGCCTGCTATAGCCAAACCTTTGGTCACTCGTGCCAATGCCAAACGTCAGTTTCAATGGTGCCAGCAGCGAAAATATTGGGCTGTGGACAATTTGAAACATGTATTGTTCTTTAATGAGTCCACCTTCACTGTCTTTCTCACATCCGGGAGAGTTATGGTGTGGAGAAGCCCCAAAGAAGCGTACCACCCAGACTGTTACATGTCCAGAGTGAAGCATGGGGGTGGATCAGTGATGGTTTGGGCTACAATATCAAGGCATTCCCTAGGCCCAAGACTTGTGCTAGATGGGCGCGTCACTGCCAAGGATTACCAAACCATTCTGGAGGACCACGTGCACCCAATGGTTCAAACATTGTATCCTGAAGGCGGTGCCGTGTATCAGGATGATAATTTATCAATACACACAGCAAGACAGAGTGGTTTGATGAACATGAAAGTGAAGTTGACCATCTCCCATGGCCTGCACAGTCACCAGATCCAAATATTATTGAGCCACTTTGGGGTGTTTTGGAGAAGCGAGTCAGGAAACATTTTCCTCCACCAGCATCAAGTAGTGACCTGGCCACTATTCTGTAATAAGAATGGCTCAAAATCCCTCTGGCCACTGTGCAGGACTTGTATCTGTCATTCCCAAGACGAACTGATGCTGTATTGGCCGCAAAAGGAGGCCCTACACCATACTAATGAATTATTGTGGTTTGAAACCAAGCGTTTCAGTTTCATTGTCCATCCCCTGTAGCTGGCTTTGGCTCTGCATTGTAGTCTTTTGTGATAAGCAAGGCATTGGCTCATCTCTTTAAGGTGATACCCCATGGTTATGTTCCTTATGAAGTCATTGTCAATAGTCTTAGTAAATGGTCCTGTACCTGTACAGGATGTATGCAGCACAAGATGGTATGCCCACTAGGGGGTGTGGCTTCCAGTATGAGACCAAGCTCCATGTATTGAAGGTGTGTGGTTGAGGGTTTGACCACACTGTTGAGCTGGAGGGGTAACCAGGGTGTAACCTCTGGTTAGGTCTGGCTTGACAGAAGGTTCTCGCACTTTCCAGGCCCCCCCAGTGGGTCGTAAGATCCATGTTCAGCATTGGTCATTCCACTTCAAGTTCAAAGCACAAACTCCCTGGGCAGTTACCATGGTTGACAAGCAAGAGTTCTGTGGGAACTGTGTGCACTTGACAGTAAAGAGAATGTTTGGAGTGTGTTGGTTGTCTGATGTTGGCTGTCTCTGTGGTCAGGAGGCAGTTTTCAGAGATTCAACATGGTCTTTAGTGGAAGGGCATTCTGGAGGGTTGTTTGCATACCCCTCATAGCCAGAAAGAAGCAGTCCGATTTGTTATTTATGTCCTGCTGATGAGGCTTCTTATTGGATCAGCTCCTTTAATGTTCTTAGAATCTCTGCTGACTCAGACATATCTGCACTGTTATGCTCCCGGGACACGTCAGACTTGGACTTGTCTAAAGCGTTGAGGTAAGTTTCTCCAATGAATGTTTAGGCTTGTTGCCCTGGCTGGTGCGGGTCAGTCATTGTTGGGTTGCTGACTGTGTTTTCATGGGACAATGTCTTTAATGTCATATGATGAATGTGGGCTGCACCATAATCTCTCTGCTTGGCTGTTCCTGGCTATCTGTGACATCCTTTAGCTCTCTGCAGAAAAATGCTGTAGTTCTTAGGTGGTGGCTCACAATAAGATGCAGATTTCTGAGGAAAGAGTTTGGAATTTAAGTCTCTTATTTTTAGCTTGTCCTGTTGTTTGATGGAGGCTCAAGGCTGTAACAGTCGTGTTGGAGCCGCTGGTAATCCACTTTGACAGTTTCTGACTGCTGATCCAGGAAGCTGTGCACCTCATGGCTGGGGGTGATCCTGAGCAGGTACAGGCTGTCTTGTGTAGTTGCATTGGACGATGTTCATACATAAAATGAACATCTGGCCAGCTTGTCGGGGGCTGTGGGGCCAGGTGATGTGTGTCTGCCCCCCACCCCTTGGTAATTGCTGGCTGGTAAGGTGTGAACAGTGGCCCACCCCCCTGTCAGCTTGGGACTCTTGGCTGGGGGCCTAGGCCTTCTGGTCAGGGAAAATTCTGTGTTGTTTCCCCCTGTCTGTTCAATTCGTAGTCTGCAAACAGGTTTCAGTTCATTTGTGTGATGTTGAGTTCATCTGTTTATTTAGCTGTGTCCACTTGTTTTTGCATTTGTCTCATTGCTAAGCCAAGTGTTGGGCTTCAGTTGGTATGCTTACAGATCGCTTTCACAGGCGTTCTTTTAGTTTTCCCTGGGCCATTAAGAGAGCTTCCATACCAGCTCTGGCTTCTCCAACTGCTCTCTGTGAAGGGTTCTGCAAAGGCATCCTGAAGCTATCCATTTTCTCCTGTAGCTCCTGGTCCTCTTTATCTGCTGTAACTTTCAGGTGAAGCTGGTCTGGACGGATTGGTGCGTGCTCCTATTTTCTCCAGGCTTTCTCATGGGTGATGCATCCTTGCTTGGCTTTAACTAGATGATAAAGTTGTGAACGAGAGAACCAATGATCCTGGCTGGCTCTCTGTGGCTGCAGTGTAATTTCAATTAATTTTATTTCTAAAGCACTGAATAAAACAACAATGTTGACCATAGTTCTGTACAAGCAGTAACACAATGAGCAGAGAAAGACAAGTAAAAGGAAATGTATACCCATATATCTAAAATCATAAAACAAACAGTCAAAATACATCTTAAATAAGAAAAGACATAAATGGCGCTAGTGCCCTTCGCACTTATCTTTGATCAAACGGCATGATAAAAAAATATGTTTTCAAATGGCTTTTAAACTGGCCGAGTGTAGGAATTCCTAATATATAAAGACAAACTGTTACATAATTTAGGGGCGGCGACCGCAAAAGCGCGATCCCCTCAAGACTTCATCTTAGACCAAGGAACAACAAGAAGTTTCTGTGATTGAGATCGTAATGATCTTGTTGACTTTTGAGTGTAGAGTTCGATCAAGGTCCATTTGCCAGTTTAGGTCATCCAGCTGCCCTCAGCTCAGGTGCTGTATTTCACTGTTGATCCCGGGCAGAAGTGCATCCATTGCAGCCAGGCCTCTAGCTGATGTGTGGCAGGGCTGGATGATCTGGACATGGGCACACAGGTGGACAGAGAAAAGCACGCAAAGAGCAAATGCAAGTCTGTATAGATTTAGTGAGTTAAATATATAGGCTATGTGTGTAACACCTTAAAATGAGGAGAATAACTAATTTCATTAAAGTTTAAATTGATCTAAGTCTGTTTAGTTAAAGTTTAAATCCAGTTAAATACAATTTCCAATTCCCATCATCCCTCATACCTGGAACTGACCACACACACACCAGCACCTCATTACACACACAGCCCACACACACATCAGCTCCTTGCGTATTGTTGATCTCCTCTGGCTGTCACTAATGAGGGGTCTCCCTCTTGTCTCCCTGTTTTTGACCTTGGATTGTTTATCCAAGGTGTTAGAAACCTCTGAGTGGTGTTTGATGACCAGCTGAAATTTACTTCACATATTGCAACTATCTCTCGGTTATGCAGGTATGTGCTCTACAACATCAGGAAAATCATACCTTTCCTGTCCGAGCATGCAACACAGCTCCTAGTCCAAGCACTGGTAATATCAAGGCTGGACTACTGACTGGCAACTAAACCCCTGCAAATGATTTAGAATGCTGGAGCATGTCTGGTCTTCAATCAACCAAAAGAACCAAATGTCAGACCCCTACTGATCTTACTCCACTGGCTACTTGTAGCCGCCCGCATCCAATTTAAATCTCTGACACGTGCCTTTGGGACTGTCACCGGAACCTCTCCCTCCTATCTCAAGTCCTCCAGACATATGTCCCCTCCCACCAGCTACGGTCAGTTAATGAGCAACATCTAATCGTTCCCCTACAACGAGGAACCAGATCACGCTCTAAAACCCTTGCCTGTCTCACGTTCCTGCCTTAGTCTCGTCCCTGCTGTTTCTGTTTTTGGTGATTGTTTCCTGACTATTCTCTAATAAAGCTGCAAATGTATCCAAGTGTCTCTGACATATCACAACACAAACACTGTTCTGTGCAGGAAGCTGAATATTATTTACAACCATATAATCTATATAACTTGTAATCTACAGGCTCAGCAAACATTCCTGAGCGTCTTCATGAAAGTTTTGAGTGCACGCTGCTGCAACCACCTCCAGCCAAGGTTCAATGTTTGACCAGATTCTCCCTTTGATGGCTTTCCATGCAGACTGCAATGCGTGATCACTCAATAATTCAAAGACCTTTAGTAATTCAAAAATCCTTTAGTCCTTTTTTTGAAAAGAGAAACCACCATACCCATCTGCCTGCCCCTGATTTAATGTTGAACAGACGTGACAGCCAAGACAGCCTGACCATATTAAGGGTCTTCAGTAACTGAAGCCCAGCCTTGTCTTGTAATGACGTCTCATCCAGATTTAGAACATCATGTCTTCATGTCTCTAACTCCAATCTTTGAAGGAAATACTTCTGAGGGAGGCAAAAAAATTTCTGGAGAGGACAGTCCACCAAATGTTTTTTCTTCACACTTATCACAATGAAGATAACCCAGGGTTAGGCGCAGTGTACAGTAAAGAACCCTGTGCATTTCTATGCTTACGCAAGTTCTATGGTACACAAATTGTAAGAATCTCAAACAGAAGACAACAAGAATATTATACCAACCCACAATAATTCAGGCAAATTACCACCTAATATTATATTATTAATAGGAAAATGGATATAATTCTAATAACAACAATTTCCTGTTTTACATGTTGTGCACTTTTAATACTGTTTAACTAACTTTTGTTTTTACTTCTACCAGATACAGAAGACTTTGAGAAGCTACACAACAGACGATATGAATTTAGGTTCTTACTCTGATATATGTGTCTTGATGCACTTTGGCAAGGTACAGCATGTTGTCGAGCGCAAGCATTCCTGGAGGATTCTGAGTAAAATCCAGGGCAGGATTCACAGGATTCTGTGAACATAAACCTCAGTGTATAACTACAAGCATTATTTAATTATCATAGAGTTGATTTCTGTGCTATGATACTATCAACTCTGCAGTATTATTACATTTACACATTATTTTAACAATAAATATTATTTCCTGATATTATTATCACTTTCTAAACATCAGAGGGAGCAAACATTACTAACAGCAAAGCCCAACATCTTGTAGTCTTTTGTGTAGATGCCTTTCCTCTTTTCAGCCCCGCTGGAATCGCTGTCTCCATCAAACGCAATTCTCCGCAATTCAAAGATAAAATCTCTCTGCACCTGATGACAGGATAGAATATCATAGTTGAGGTTTACTAAGGGATTATGTTTTAACAAAAATATTATGAAATATTATGATCGTCTTCAGGCATCTTTAAGATGAATTAATCTACAATGAATTGTCAATCAATCATTCTCCCCTCTGACACATAACCTGTGTTTTCACATGTTCTCTTCTCTTACACCTCGCCTGTGTTTTTATACGTTCTCCCCTCCTAGACCTTGCCTGTGGTTCTTTTTACGTTCATCCTCTTACACTACCTGTGTTTTCACATGTTCTCTTGCCTCTCATACCTCACCTGTCCTCACAGATTGCAATTATATTAAACCTGCAATCCGTAACATTTTTGGTTCAAAATAAAAAGTTATTAAGTTTAGGAGCCTCCTTACCTTTCTCTGCTTAACATGTGTAAAGAGAAGTACATAAAGTAACCTGCAATATTAAGTTTCAAACAAAGATGTAAAGAAGCAAAAAGGATGGCGGGATTGCAGCTTTAATTTTAGAAGTAAATGATACTGACAAGTTCCTTTCAGTTCGAGGTATTCAACATTACGTCAGCGTACTGACTTATCGGGTCTTGCTTGAGAGTCCTATCACCTTTGAATAGTAGAAAAACGTGCAAACGAACATTGACCTGAGACGAAAAAGCCAATGAGCATTGGGCAAAGGAGTTGTTGGCCGAGTCACACTTATACCAAGCAGGTATATAAAGCTAGCCGCAGCTTGCTTTCATTCAGATTTTTGCTTCTGAGTCAAGTGTGTCCCGTTTTACTTGACTGTCGCCTTCTAAGTTCCCCAGCGTCTGCTGCGTGTGATGGCACAATTGGCAGACCTGATTTTAAAGACCTTATTTTATCTGAAAGAGGGAATGTCAGTCTAAAGAGCTCCCACGGACGACTTGTCTTTTTAAAATAACTTTCTGTCCTTGATCGTTGCGTTACATGCCTGGGCCCTCCTTTGGGAGGGAGGACGAGGCAGAACTTTCCCCCTCAGGTCAGGTCATTCCTGACTTAGAGCTAACAGCCATGCTTGAGCTCTCATTGCTAGATGATTGGTTGCTCTGGGCCACATGGGAATCCCAGTCCTCTCCCAATGCCTTTCTTCCTGGAAGTGCATGAGGAGGTTCAGAAGTCGTCTAAGGCACATTTTTCTGGGGGCCAAGGGATATGTGGAGATTCCTCCGGTGGAGTGTAAAATTGCAGTGAACCTGTGCCCACAAAATACTGCCACCTGGAGGAGTTGTTCGCATCTCCCGTCCAGGGCCTGTAATATTACAGCAGCTACCACTGCCAAAGCTCACTATGCCGCTGGACAGGCAGCCTCTGCCCTGCACACCATGGCCATCCTGTAGATTCACAAGGCAAAGGTGCTCAAGCAGCTCCACGAGGGTAGTTCTGAGTCTGGGTTGATGTAGGAGCTGCGCATGGTGACTGACCTTGCTCTCCAGGTGATGAAAGTCACGGTGCAAGCCCTTGGCCAGATGATGTCCACCTTGGTGGTCCTGGAGCACCATCTTTGGCTAAATCTTAAATCTTTGGCTAATCTCCCAAGGTAGCCTCTTTGGCGACAATCGAAGGTTTCTCCCAGCAGTTCTTGGCACTCCAAAAGTGGACAAAGGCTAGCAGGCACATCCTCCCCACTCGGGACTCTACCTCTGTGCCATGGCCTGGCCCTAGTCGATACCCACTCCTTAGGTTCCTGATAAGCCCTCCAGGAGGATGGCTAAGCGACCCTGAGAGGAGTGTCCCAGAGTGCAGAGGGACTGTTCGTTTTCAGGAGGTGGTGACCGCACCACTCCTTCCCCTGGAGGGGGGCTAGGTGGAGAATCTTTTGTTTTCTTTGTTCTTCCACCAGGCCATTGCGGTACCCCCGTTCTCAAAAAGCAGTTTCCTCTCACTCTGGGCCAAACTGGACGCTGTCGCCAGTGAGAGACACATTGCGTTCTCACACCGGAGCTTGTCCTTTTATTTTACTAAGACAGGTGAGCCCAAAAGAGGTTGGCTCCGGCCACATGGACCTGCTTGTCTTGAATCAGTCCCTGCCCAAGCTACCCTTCGAGATGCTCATGCAGAAATACATTTTTTTGTGAATTCCTCCCAATGATTGGTTCGCATTGATTGACCTAAAGGACATGTACTTTCACATCTCGATTCTACCTCAACACAGGCAATTCGTTCAGTTTGCATTAGAGGGTCAGGTGTATCAGTTCAAGATCCTACCTTTCAGGCGGTCTGTCTCCCCGCATCTTTACTAAAGTCACTAAGGCCACACTTGCCCTGCTAAGGTGAGTGGACATTTGCATCCTCAACTATCTTGACAACTGGCTCAATCTGGCCCACTCTTGTGAGCAGTTGTGCAAACACAGGGACCTGTTGCTCTGACACCGCAGCCATCTGAGGCTTTGGATCAACTGGGAACAGAGCAAGCTCTCCCCAACACAGGGCAACTCTTTTCTGAATATGGAGTTGGACTCTGTCACTATGGTGGCATGCCTCTCCAACGAGTGTGCACAGTCACAGCTGTGATGCCTGAACCTGATCAGAGCCAAGACGGTAGTCCCACTAAAGCTTTTTAAGAGGCTACTGGAGCAAGACGGTTTACGCTCATGCTGCATGTCTCAACTTGCCTGCCATCTCCTTTTTTGGAGTCAGCAGTGATTTCATTCCCAGGCTGTCCAGCTGATTTGGAGTCAATATGGGGAGGTGCAGGTGGACCTGTTTACCTTCCAGGAGTCCTCATACTGCCCACTATTTTACTGTCTGCTCGAGGCCCCCCTCGGCATGGACGTGTTGGAACAAAGCTGGTCTGCACAAGTACGTGTTTGCCCCAGTAAGCCTCCTTGCACAAACACTGTGCAAGATCAGGGAGGATGAGGAGTAGGTCTTGCTGGTCGCACGGACTGGCCTATCCAGGCCTGGTTTTTGGACCTGATCCTCCTCGCGATGGCCTCTCCCTGCCAGATTTCTGAGAAAAGTCCTTCTTTCTCAAGGACGGGGCACAATCTGGCACTCACGCTCTAACCTCTGGAATCTTCATGTGTGGTCTTTGGACAGGACATGGAGGACCTGAGTGATCTCTAAAGTGTACTCAGAGACTGAACCCCCAAGGCCGACAAAGAGACTGTCTCTTAAGACAGCGTTCCTGACTGCACCTCTGTCAAGAGGGTTAGGGATCTTCAGACATTGTCAGTAACGTGTGCCTAGAGTTCCAGCCTGCCTACTCTTACGTTATCTTGAGACCCTGGCCTGGCTACATGCCCAAGGTTTCCACCACACCTTTCAAGGAGCAGATGGTGAACATGCAAGCACTGCCCTTACTGAACAATCGCTGAGACCTCTTCACTTTTGGAAGGTTACAGAGCGCTGGGAAAGTTACGGAGACTGGGAAGCTATTGTACAGAGACACTTTCTGCCTGCTCATACTTGAATCCCTGGCCTGTAACATGGGTCGGCTAGGAGAGTTTTCCACAGGGAACTCAAACGTTACATCGAACGTGACTGACAGAAAGGGAACATCTTGGTTACACATGTAACCCTCATTCCCTAAAACTGAGACATTACATCCCGCCTGCCGCAAGCCTGATTCACTGCAATTTGGCAGGAGAGAACTCGGCTCCTCAGCACAACCCTGAATAAAAACAAGCTGCAGCTGGCTTTAAATACCCACTTCTGGGTAGGCGTGACTCAGGCCGCAACTCCTTTGCCGAATGCTCATTGGCTCTTTCCTCTTAGGCCAATGTTCATGGGCACATTTGTCTACTACTCGAAGGTGATATGGCTCTCATGCGAGACCCCATACAGTCAGTATGTTGACGTAATACGACTTTACTGTAATGACACCATGATGCTTTGATGTTTAATGGAGTGCTTGCCACAAGATATTTGTCTGTTCTGGCACAAAATGCATTGCTTATTTCTGCTAAACAATTAAATAAATAAAATTCTTTTGCCTAGATGATGCATGCAACATTTTGTGCAATTATGACAAATTTACATATGGAATTATTCCAAAATGTTTTTTTAATGAACACATGAGGTAAGAACGGTCAGGAACGTTTTTGCAACTTTACAGAAAAGGGATATAATTTATTAAAATGGTCTAAATGTGTGGTAGTTTTCATTAGTTGTCAACTCTTTATTTGTAAACCAACTACAAACCCTAGTATCCCTAATAACACCATGTTTTCTGTTTTCCATGTTTTATGTTTCATTAAATGTACAGCTGCTCTGAAGCAATGCACCATTGTAAAAAGCACTATTTAAATTAAATTGAATATTGATTTCAATGATGGGTCCCCATGTTTCTGTCTGTATGAGGAATGAGAAATTGAGCGAGCACTGTTTGATCTAAATCAGAGATGAGTAGCTGGCAGGAATGTTTTTATGTATTAGCGCAGGATCAAGTTGACACTGAGAAGAATTTGACTTATCTAGTCAGATATAAAAGATGTATTTGTTAATGTAAAGCTGTCAGAGCCTAGACAGACATTTCAAAATTGAAATCAAACATGTCAACGTAAAAACCTGACTGATGTCTCTTTTTTTAAAAACGAGTATAAATTCAGTTGTAAATCTCTTCTGAAGCAAAAAATATAATTGTGAAAGAAAGCAATTCGGTAACACTTTACTTGAAGGGGTGTGCATAAGACTGACATGACACCTTCATAATTATGACAACTTGACAGATTATACTTAACTTTATGTATGTGAACAACACATACAAAACTGGCATCTAAGAGAACTTGTTCTTCCTCACACAGAAGCTTCAGAAATGTTCTGACATAGAACGAAAAAAGAAACTAACAAAAATGGATGCTTCCTTAAACAGAGGGTCACAAAATAATCTCAACACATATTTAGTGTTCTGAAGGGAAACCAACAGGATAACTTGTAGCTCAGTGGTTAGAGCATGGCTCATGGGTTCGATCCCAGGGATTGCACATAATCAGAAACAATGTATAGTATAACGCAATGTAAGTCGCTTTGGATAAAAGCGTCTGCCAAATGCGTAAATGTAAATGCAGGTGTACTTATGCATTGTTGGTAGGAGCTGTCCACTTTTCTTCTTTGCTGTGATTGTTTCAGCCCTCTTTTTTGTTATAGCCCTCCTGCAGCATTCTGCAAATTCTGGGATCTTCTCATTTACTTCGTCTGTGGGTATAATCTGGTATATATCTTGGTATAATCTGTCAAGTTGCCATGACAAAGACACTGACAGTTTATAATGTATTGGTTTGTCAAGTTGTCATGACAAAGGCATCTCAAACAATGTCATATTTGCATTAAAAATGACATAACTGAGCGAATGACACCTAATGACAGTTGTCAAATATGCATAAACCCTCCTTCATATTGTCATTCATGTCAGTCTTATGCACACCCCTTTAAGTAAAGTGTTACCAGCAATTCATATTTTGAAGTGATCAATATACCTTCAATTAACAGCTTAATATTGAAAAAAAAATTGCAGTAGTTTATTTTTCTGCAATGTAAAACCAGTTTCACCAAATGACTTGAATACCTCTGTTTGGAAAAAATTAAACATTCTAGAACAAGTATATATTTACACATACATATCTATGAATTCAATTTATTAGACACAAGCACATGCACGCTCACACAAGCATACACACTCACACACAAGCGCACGCACACACATGCACGTGCAGCTTGATCTTCTATTGTCCCTCTATTGTCTTTGAGCGTGCTCGCTGTAGGCTCACTTTCCTATTCTTAGCTTTACCCAGTGTAGACTTCTACTGCTGTAGCCTATCCGTTGTGTGTTCATTGTCTGCATACTTCTGCTTGTAACAAAGGTTTTTAGAGTTACTGTTCACTTTCTATCATCTGGCCAATTTTCTCTGATCTCTGCCATCAACAAGACATTTTCGCCCACAGAATGCCACTCATTGGATATTTGTGCCATTTCACACCATTCTTTGTAAACTCAACAGATGATTGTGTGTGAAAATACCAGTAGATCAGCTGTTTCTAAAAGACTCAAACCAACAATAATTGAAGAAGTGTCAATTAACTCACTTAAATCACCTTACTTCACCATTTGGATGTTTGGTTTAAACTGGTCCTCTGCATGTCTACATGCCTAAATGCATTGAGTTGCTGCCACACAATTTTTGTGTTATTGTGATTTGTGTTAACACATAATTAAACAAATAATTGAACAGAACCTAACAAAGTGGCCAGTAAGTGAATCCCACAGTCAATAATCTGAAATGTTTACAAATGTTTACAATTAATACAAAGTTATGCACATTTCCATTGGCATGTGTGTCACTCTGTCAACCAAGCAAAACACTGGGAGAGAGTTGACTTCTAACTTTTATTGACATTTTATTAACACAGTTTTTATGGTTTCTCACCTTAAACCATGAACAGAATAATGACAGTGACAGGACAGGACAATGACAGGAAGGGACAAGACCAACATATATGACTAAATGAATCAAAATATTCATGTCATTAGGTTCAGGGTATTTCTAAGCTAATCAAAAGTGAATGTGAGCCAAACACAATGGCTGTAAGTGCGAGAAAAGCCACACAAGCCACCATTCATTTAAACACTGTGCACATTCTCCACATTCTGTCTACTGGGGGCAGTATGTTGTTAAAATATAACTGGTAGCAGATTACATTGGTAATTGATTTGTGAATTAATTTGTAGATGTAAAGTATATAGTTTATGATGTTCTTCTTGGCAGTTCTTCTTCTGGAGATCATTTGCTTCAAATCCCCTCTTTTCCTTCTGTTTAATACTCATTGGCATTTATCACACCAGTGGATTATTATTTTCCTCTTATTGTGTAAACCCTTTGCATATTGTGGTAAATTTTGTAACAATTTGTTTGTGCATAAATTAATTTTAATGTTAAAGTAGCTTGTCATATGATCCTCTTTATGTGACAGTAGAGAACAAGAATGTCAAAAATATTGACAGCACCAGCTCTGAACAGTGGCGCCGCCAGGGTTTCTGGGCCCCAAGTCCCCATCCCCCAATTATGTTATCTTCTTGCCAAATGTAGCAACAATCAATATCAATAAGCATTTGAACTATTGCATATTTAATGAGAGACAATAAAGAACATTTGAACAGTTTATTAAATTAACAGAAATTATGCGTTTATAACTATGTACTGTATATCTTCTCTCCAGACTGGACTACTGCAATGCTCTCCTCGCAGGGCTTCTGGCTTGTACTATCAAACCGCTGCAGTTGCTTCAGAACGCAGCAGCTAGAGTGGTCTTTAACGAGCCTAAAAGAGCACACGTCACTCCGCTGTTCACCCAGTTGCACTGGCTGCCAGTAGCTGCTCGCATCAGATTCAAGGCAACTAGTCAAGGTGACTACTGGATCCGCACCTCCTTACCTGCTCTCACTTCTTCGCACTTATGTGCCCACCAGAAACTTGCGTTCAGCTAATAAACGTCGCCTTGTGGTTCCATCCCAAAGAGGGAAGAAATCACTTTCCCAGTCTCTTACTTTCACTCTGCCCGGTTGGTGGAATGAACTTCATAACTCCATCAGAATGGCTGAGTCATTAGCTGTTTTCAAGAAATGACTAAAAACTCAACTATTTCATCTTTACCTCCTTAACCAATAAACTAACACATTGCCACTTCTACTTCTTTTATTTAAAAAAACCCGCTTCTTATACTGTGCTGAAATACCTGAGACCTGTCTATAGCACTTATTAATTGTTGCCTCTTATTGTTGTTGAAATTGCTTTCTTGTCCTCATTTGTAAGTCACTTTGGATAAAAGCGTCAGCTAAATGACTAAATGTAAATGTTTTTAAGTGCCAAACGGCATGCTTTTCTCACAGAAAAATCTTTGATTAGATCTTTGAGATTAAGCTGTCTTGCTCAATCATGTTCAATAATAAGCATAGCTAGACTATTTAGTCTTTGTCACACAAACAGTGACAGGAACACTGAACTCGAGAAAAATCTGTTCTATTCGTGAATGAATCAATCAGACTAGTTTTATCAATGGGTTTCTCCAATTCATTGAAACAAACCAACTCAAACGATTTACTCACAAATCGGACATTATTACAACACTTATTTCATAAATTCACCCATGATAATTAAAGCAGATTTACATGACTACAGCATAAATTTTGATCAATTCCTCACAGAAAACTGTTCCAATGCTGCGGAAACCATAAATATACATCACTAGAGCAGTTTTATTGTTGCTCGATGATGTGTGACCAGGGCACTTAGAGTCGTTCTAATCGTTGTTTTTAATTCTCATTATCAGTCTATTCAGTTCTACAAATAATGGACAGAATATTTTTATTCACTGGCCTGGTCATTGGGATCCATTTTGGTCATCATGCGCTCTTCCAGAAGGTTGAATGTTAAGACCTGCAGCACATAGAGTTGATGAGCCATCTCAGCTTTCACTGGTCGATTCCCACGAATGATGTGCTAGAAGACATGTTCAAACAGAGCAATTATAAAAACAAGGACCACTTTTCATTTTCAGTGTTGAGAATATCAGAAATCCACAAAATCGCCCATCATCACTTTCCTTTAACATATTATTCTAAAATCCTTACACTCACACATAACATATGATCCAACATCTGCATTTATTGTCAAAATATAATGTACTTATCTGCTGCAAAGAAACTTATTGCACATTTATGAATACAGTCCACAAATGTGATGAGATGTGTCCAATTACTTTTTTCAAAGCATTTTAACAACAAAAAAGCTATGTTGATGATCTTAGAGACAACTGTAATTGGTCGGTTAGCAATAGGAGATGAAGTGGCAAATTCACTGAAAGATTATTAACAAGCTGGTCAATGTGATAATTATATTGGCCAGGCAATCCAAAGTGTGGGATCAATTGTGAATTGAAATCTGTGCAGGCGAGTCCAGTGCAGGCGAGTGGTGTGCTGGTTAGTCGTGTGCAGGTTAGTCGAGTGCAGGTTAGTTAAGTGCAGTTGAGTGGGGTTCAGGTAGGTCATTGTAATGTTTCTGACCACAGAAATGTTTCAAGCAGAGAATTAACTATGATATATTTAGCTGTGAGTGGTGCGCAAAAGAAGTATTTAAAGCTATAAGCATCAATCTTTTTGCATGTACTGCAACAACAGAGAGTGCATGCTAAAAAGAGAAGACAAGCAGCACACAAGACAGTTTACAAAGCAAGAGCAACAAAACATGAAAACTCCAAAAAGTAAGTGCAGCAAACATGACACCGGCACACACATGCCCATGTCCAGCTTTCAGAAAAATCAACAATGTCTGTAGGAAAAACAATCATCCTGTATTCTTGTTTGTGACTACTCAATCATGTCTCAGAAGTATGAGGTCTGGGATACTACGCTATCTACAACTGCTTGTCAACTTTAAAGACAACAAGCTTGTAGTCATGCAATTTACAATTAGCTTTAGCAGTTTTACATTTATTCATTACTACTGAATTTGTTGCAAAGTATGAGTAGGAAAGGACATTGATCACACACAATTAATTTTCTGGCACTTACATTGAGTATGATGCCACGCAGATGTTTCTGTGCCAGTGTACTCGCCATTTCCTGTGATAAATACACACGTTCACTTATCTAAATGGAGACATTCCATAGACTTCTATTGTATTTATAAACAATTAGTTATAAACAATCTAACCTGCATTAACGTCCCAGGTTATGTATGTGTGTAAATCATGGACATGTTGGCACACACTTCTAAAAGTTTTAACTCATTCTCTTTTCTATTTTTTAACTGCTTCTTAGCACTATTATCTTATTTTTCCCCCTCACGCTTAGATCTGACTAACATGCAGACCAACTGGCTTCCTGATAACAAGAAGCTGATGACGTATTTTGCAGTTGCCTTTTAAAGATTTTGTGGCGTGCAAGGCTACAACCTGCCTATAAATAGGCCTCATTTAACATGTTCAGACTCATGTTCAGCACCCTCGAAAGGGAACCCACACTCTAACCCTAACAGAAAACAGAGCCTGGAATTGACATTTAAATTGACACACAATCCAAAATGGCTGACTTCCTGTTTGGCATAGCTAATTAATGTAATTCTGAATGTTGATATTCTTGATGAGAACAATACATGTACCAAGTTTGGTGACCATAGGCAAAACTAACTCCAACACTAAACAAAAGATGCGGCCCCCATGCCATTGTCTAAGCTTTTGCCAACATCTAACGGCTGACCTCTATGGTGTGTGTACGAAATCGTATGACATTTCAAGCATGTTAGGCGCCTCGAATACACTTAAATGTGATTTTAAAGTTTGATGTGTTGCCATGGCTACATATCACAAATCCATTTAACACTTTATATAAGCCATGCATCCACATTATTCTGACCAAGGCTGAAGTTTGCTTTAAGTTACGCACTTCTTGTTGCCAGTTGACTCACAATAGTCCTACTATGTATGATATATGTACATATATACATGTTATTGTGCCCCATACACTGACCCCCCACCATGCCCATGTCTAAGCTTTTGTCCACATCTAATGGCTGACGGCTATCTTCCCCATCTGTGGATGCTTTTAATCCTCCTTTGAAGTTGTAGCTTTTTAGTATAGCTTTTCCACTGCAGTGAACAAGATTGTTTTTGTTTGTATGGCTGTGCATAATGGCTTTTGTTCTATTAACTATGCTGGGATGCACTTTGGTCAGTGGCAGATGTTTTAAAAAAACAAAAAAAACAAAGGTGTGCATGTGTTATGGGGACCACATTTTGACCTTGTAATAACATGTTTTAGCTCCATAAGCTTTTAATTTATACAGAATGATCTTTTTTGAAAACCTAAAATAGCAGGATGTTTTCTGTGATGGGTAGTGCAGGGGGATATATGATACAGTTTGTACAGTACAAAAACCATTATGTATATTAATTGTCCTCATAAAACATAAAAACCAAACGTGTGCATGTGTGTGTACCTGCCGTCTGTCCTCTGGCGTTTTGAGGAACAGGGCATTTATCAGAGCGATGGCATACGTCTGAATCTCTTGATTGGACCTGCAGGAGTGATGATACACACACAGTTAGAGGTATCTTGCTCTTGGACTGCTCCAGTGTTCAGATGTGTGACTGGTGCCTCCAGCACTGTACAACATCAGAGGCACTTAACTTTAGAAGACAAGAGGATGTCAAAAAAAGGCTGCAGTGAAACGTCGGCACTGCTTTCAAGAAATTTATGGCTGTGAATAACAGCCACATTACATGTATCTCTTCAGATGTGTCACATTCTGCTGTAAATGTGACATGGTTTCCAAACCGATCACCTTCAGTGATAATTTAATTAATTTAATTTACGAAGTACCTGCTTTAAAGAGACACTAATGCGTTACAATAGCGCTAAGCTGTGAGGTTTAAAGTGAGGTTTCTGTCATTATTTTTATTTAGTAAATTAGACATAGAATTATCACAGAAGTCAGATCTAACAGTCTGACACAATCAATACTTTTCTATGACTAGCTGCAGTAAATAAATACAACTATTTCCTGTTGATCATGGTGATAGTAATTCACCAATTAAGATACTAACTTAATTCTTACTATCCTAATTCATCAAGATTAACAAAACATTTTTTATATATTTAAACAGATTTACTGTGCTTGTGTAAACACAAATAAATTGCAAAAGTTCTCCTGATAATCATGCGCATTATTGTGCTGCCCAAGACATAACACTTTAATAATCTTTAATAACCACTAGCAGTTTTAGAAGATTTATTTCGGAAACTGTAGAAATTTGTTTTTAATTTTTTAAAAATTGAAGGTTTTACATATTTGGCCAAACACAGATTTTGGCAGTTGCCAAAGTGCCAATGCCAATTTAGTAAATGTTATTTTGCGGTAATATTATAATATAGATATCTAACGGGATCTAAAGAGAAGAGGTATTTGTGACTCTGCATTACAGTCACAGGGTAAGAAACATTATTCTCCTGTGCCTGTTAGTTCTCAGTGACACACCTGCTAAAGGATTGTAAAAACATCCTGATTATGTTCAGGATGTGGTGATTGTACTGTTTAGAACTTTAAAATACAGACAACAGATGTAATGATTACAACAGATAAAATGCTTAACAGGTTTTGACTGCCTACAGATGTCATACAGCTTTTTTAACCTACAACACAAAGACTACAGCACTGACTACAGTTATTGTAATGTAGTATAGTAAATACAATAGAGAATCACTCACCATCAAGCTTGCTCTGGAAGAGCAGAAGCAGTGGCTAGAGGGAGCACTTCTCACCGACCACAAAAACCTCCTTTTTTTACAAAGCAAAGAGACTAAACCCCAGACAAGCATCCAGTTCACCATCTCTTACCATGCTGGGTCCAAAAACATAAAGCCTGACACCATATCCTGCCTCTACACTTCAGAAAATGCCACTGAACACCCATAGGCATTGCTTCCCTCATCCTGCTTTGTGAGTTCAATGCAACAATTATGAACTTAAGCCTTCGTCACTAACCATGCTCCTCTGGTGTGTAACCCTGGATGGACTTTTGTTCTCAGAACTTCTTTGTTCTCAAACCCAACTTTTTAAATCCTCTCATGCCTTCTTGGGCACCTTGCTACTACAAAATTTGTTTTTAATTACTACAAGCTTAACAACATCCTTAAACCCTAACCTTACTCCTTAAACTTCTTCTGCTGTCCATACCTTGACACCTAGGGAAAGATTTTACTGACCTACCTGCATCCTTCTCCTGGGCCAAGCATGCTCAAAGCTGCCTTTGTCAGCCCTCTACTGGCCTCACTCCGTTACAGTGCATCCTCGGTTTACAATCTCCACTCGTACCATGGTACAGCAAGCCTTGAGAGGTACCATCTGTCAACCACTGGTTCTGGGGGAGCGAGAGGGTTTGGAAGAGACCACATCACCACCTCCAAACAGCAGTACGTCAACACAAAAGCGACACCAACGCCTTGAGAAACAAGACCCATACCTACCAACCTAGACAGAAGGTGTGGCTCTCCAATCAGGACATCTGACCGGATCTGCCCTGTCATAAGCTAACTCCCAATTACATTGATTTGGCTTACAACCTGGAATAGACCAATCTAGTCACCATAAACTCAAATTCTCTGCACTCTTCAGAATTCACCCTACCTTGCATGCTTCTCTTTTGAAGCCCTTTCACCTGTTTGTTTCTTCAACAGAGCCTGCTCGCAGTAAACAAACCCCTCCCTCTCCAAGATCACGAACAAGGAAACTATCTATGTGTTGAAGGAGATCTTGGACCCTGGTGGTGGCCACCAGGTGGTTGCCGCATGGAACATCTGGTGGACTAAGAGGGTTACATCCTAGATTCTTTTCTCCTCAGTGAGTTACATCAGCCCCCAGAAGTCGAGGCTGACCACCATGACATTGGGGTCCCCGGCCCTCAGGGGGTACTGTCACGGATACACCAGGCTCACTCACCACAGTGTCAGTATGTAAGCACACACATCAGTTCTGTTTTATCTGGCCTTATACTAGGATATGGACCCTTATCTGTTATCTCCTGTTGAAAAGTTGTTTCTATTAATACTCTTCAGCAATCTCCCTGTGATATCCCATGTGTTTGTTCCAAATACTTCCTCTAAAGTGAAAGTGAAGACTTTCTATAAAGTGAAGTTATTCAGTACACACTTTTCCCGTTTCTTTTCTCTTCGTATGCAAGGCTGCTTTGCGACAATGCAACACTGCTAGGGTTGAGGTTAAATGTTATTTATGTTTTTTATTTTTTAATACAGAAAATAGCTTTTAAAGTGGCCTATAATACTTCACATGCCTGACATTTTAATCTCAGTTTGGTATCAGGGACTAAAATAATAAATGAGCCTCTGAAAGAAGTGAAACATGATGGAACTAACACATGTCGATCGTTGGATGATTTATCTGTCAAATACTTAAGTACACAAATGACCCATTACCTGACCAAGACACTGCAAACTCACAACATTATCAGTAAATTTAAAAAATTCAATTCAGTAAACGATTCAGATGTAGTTCCACATGAACATTTCTCTGTCATCATTCAGCATAATCATGAGATAAAATTAAGAACAAAATATTCTGCCAGTTTGATTATTCGCAAAATAATACAGGCTTCATAGATAATTGAAAAAGCGAAGTAGACCTGACCTGTTAAAAATATATGTGCTCAATCCCTACAAGGGTGGTGCTGCTGTTTTATCTGGAAATCTGGCACATATTGTTATGAATACTACTAAAACTTGACTAAATAGGGCCCAGGTCAAAAAGCATACAGACTGGCTTAACAAACCATCTGTTACCCGTCACTTCACAGACAACATATAATTTACAACACATAGAATCACCTAAGTATCATAATATAGAGACCGCCCCCCGTACCAGTAAATACAATAAACCTTGTAACAATTTAATAAATGTTAAACTGTTAAAAAAATATACATAATACAGACAAACAATTAAGCAATTTGTCCTTTGAAAACCACATTTCCAATATTTGTAAAAAATCAAAAATATGTTGATTACCTACAAGGCACTGAATGGTTTATTTTCTCAATACCTGCGAAATACGTATTGAGCTCCTCTCTTATTACAGTCCTTCACATTCATGCGATCTGAAAATTCTGGCCAGTTGATAATACCCAAAAATTTAAAATCAAGCGCAGGTGGTAGATCCTTTTCATATTTGCACTATGCAGCTTTAATCTAAGATCCACCTCTTTAATCAAGCCTACATTTAGTATTACTGAATTATTATTTAAATCTCTTAAGGGCTTCTTATGCTGCATTAACTAGGTGAACCAGATTCGGGGACACTTTATAAGAACAGATGTACTGGCTCCACACTAAATTGTGTCTGTCTTTCCTCAAGGTCCTGTAGTCAGCTGTATACAGACTTTATCCAGACCAGATGGTGGGGAGACGGGATGGGATAAACCTTGAGACAGATCAGTGGGAATATAATGGACTTCTTTATTAAATTTCCTATTATTTACTGACCCACCTCTAGCCTATAACGCATATCTTGCTCAACAATTTTGTGGTTTTATCGGTTCAGTTAACCCTTTATTCATAAACCTAGTACACCTAATTAGTCTTATACATCCCACACACATTTGCAATAATATCATTAACGTCTGACATTTGTTCTGTGTTTTATTATTATTCTTTGTTTCTATATGTAAAGCTGCTTTAAAATAATGTAACATTAAAAAACCGATATATAAATAAAATTGAATAGCCTTGTTAGATTTAGTTAACATTTAATTAATATAGTTATTGTAATAATAAATCAGTGTTATCAGCTCTTCAATTATATCCATGAAAGTTAGAAATTGCAGCTTGAACGTGCCAGGGGAGAACTGGCCCCTCCGATTGAGCATTATTGGAACTTTGGTAGCTTGCCACTGTCACCCTATTGGCTTGCTTACTGGGAGACTGCTGACATTTAACTTAGCTTAGGGTTTGTAAATTGTTACTATTGCTTCTACCATAATGATCTAATTGCAGCAGCGCAGCGCTATCTGAAGTAGAACACACCTATTCACTGTCTGATTCACTATCAGTTATGTCCCATATAGTTTTAAGATTCTCAACACCATTTAATCAAAACGCTCAAAAGAGCATCTGCGCTGCTGATCAGCGGATATATGTCGAATACATAGCTTAAACAGCAGAAGCATGATTTCCGACCATGTCTCTGTTCGTTTTAAGTACTATATACATATATCGAACTATGGTAATACATAATGATAGCTCCCTAGAATACATGCTTCAGTGTGTTATTTAGCCGTGGTACACCGCTTCAAACTGAAATCTTTACATTAAAAGCACAATCACTTTTGCAATACATCTATTCTAAGACAGAGTGTCACAAAGTGACCTGTCCTTGTCGGTTTGCGCAGCACATACACAACGCATCTTACCTCTCTCCTCCTCCGTAATCCCGTTAAAGCGATGTGGGTGCACACGCACGCCATTAGCATACTAGTTTAACATACACGCAAACATATCCACTCCATTTCCTTCAGTGATCCAGGCTGCGCATAACACACATACACATACACACATTTTAAAGTTGACTTTTATTTTCTTTTGGTTTTGTGTTGTAAATACTTATCTGTGTTTAGTGTCTGTTAGTGTCTGTGTAGTCGGTCTTTCGTGTTGCTTCTTTCTATCGGCCTGGCTTTATAGGGTGATGGGGCTTGTACTCGCTTTTATCCAAAGCGACTTACAAATAAGGATAAGGAAGAAACTTCAAATACAATAAGAGGCAACAGTGAATAAGTGCTATAGACAAGTCCCAGATATTTCAACACAGTATAAGAAAGTTTTTTTTTTTTTTNTTAGTAGAAGTGGGGGTGTATTAGTAAATTAGTCAAGGAAGTAAAGACGAAAAAGATGAGTTTTTAGTTGTTTCTTGAAAATGGCTAATGACTCAGTCATTCTGATGGAGATCTGGAGTTCCACCAACCGTGCAGAGTGAAAAAGAGAGTCCGGGAGAGTGATTTCCTCCCTCGTTGGGATGGAACCACAAGGCGACGGTCGTTAGCTGAACGCAGATTTCTGGTGGGCACATAGGTGCGCAGA
>JAZGTJ010004161.1:3443-32054 GCA_036877575.1 Botia almorhae | reverse complement strand
CTTTAGGGGCCCCCAGAGATCTGCTTTATTAGTAATAACACTACTAGGGGGGCCCAACCTCATATTTTGTCATAGGGCCCAAAATTGCGAGCGGCACCCCTGCATACAGGTGCATCTGTTTAACCAACCTTCCCAAAGCGCTGCACGCAAAAGTGTGCATGCTAAAAAAGCTGAGTGGCTGAGTGAAACAGAGCCTTTCGAAGGCAACACACGCAACCTTGCACTTATTAGGACATACAGGATATCATAATGTTGCATCAGGAACACTCCTACTGTATACTGCCTAATAACAGTGTAGACAGTTCACTGGGTTCTTAAGCTAAGAGAGTCTTTTCATGTCTGAATAACAAGTGAAAATACTTAAAATGATATTTCCAGTTCCTTGCCTTCAGGATATTAGTTCATTATACATAAGAATTCATACATAAGTAATGGAACAGAACAGGAGCAAACAGTATTGTGTCAGAGTGATGTCTGTCTGCAGCCAGACATAATAAAGGTGTGCCTCATTCCTCACTGCCATTTAAAAGGCCCAGGCAGGTAAAAAAAGGCAAACACACAGACAAACGTGCGAGTTATGACATGTCAAACAGGAATGTTTGGGAAAACACGCTGCACGGAATCTTGGTTTACTGCTATTGGGTCTGTTTTGTGTGAAGTTCTTGAAAGCTATGTGGGGGAATCGACTATAAAAGAACTGTGACCACTGACTGCATTGTTTTTTGCATGTCTTTGTTTTAGTACCAGATGGATTAAAGGAATTCTGGGTTGTCCTCTCTTCAAAACAACATTCTGTTTACCACCTGCCGGGTGGAACAAACGCACCACATAGACTGCACAAGGTAATGTTAAAAAGGCACAATCTATACTAAGCCTCATTTACATAGAAAGGAAAACTGAAGGAAATGACAATGACTTAATTTAGGCTACAATTTCACAGCATTTAATGGTGCATTTAGCACCCGGTTAAACCGGATTGCAGGTGCTAAAATTCTGCATGCCAAAGCCATGCAACTGCGTGTTGAATTCACTCCTGACTGTGAAGCAGTCAACACCTTTCTCGACTGCAATGCTAGATGGATCGAGACGTCAAAATAGAAAAGTAATAAGCCAGAAAGAGAGCGAGTGAGAGAAAGTTAAACAGGCAGCGGCTAAAACACAAAGCTGATATCCAAGTCTCTCTGCTCATGCTGCCTGCTGGAAATCCATCTGAATCACGGATAAAAATATCTGCCCAGATAGCAGCAGGACATTCGATTCCACTCTTGTCTTTCTTTAGGAGAGATCAGGAGAGATCAGTAAAACAAACAAATGAAGAATAAAGGACAGATGAAGGTAAAACGGGTGAAACAACACCAAGCAGAGGAAGCAGGCACCAGTTCAGTCACAAATGGAAATGTAAGGATCTAAGAAAAGAGGGCTTGTGCTTGTACACACATGAGGGTAGTACTCCATGACCAGCAGGTACTCCATCCGTCCATCTGCCGTTAGACGTTCATCGCCAACGATGAAGCGAGCAATGTTTTCATGCTCCAGCAGAGGGATTCGGTAGATGGAGCGCTCGTTAACGAAGTTCTGACGGTTGGTGTACGTAAACACTTTCACCGCCACCGGACGTTCGTCCAGCGAGCCTTTATAGACAGACCCGTAGCGCCCTCGACCAATCAGCTGCAAGGAAAATGATTTAGGTGTGAATTGTAGCAGGCGGTAAATAAAAAGCAAACACAGATAGTTCAAGTTCATTTGTTAAAACGTGATCAATTCTGCACATATTTGGTACATGAACAAAGAATGACACTCACCTCTAAGAGCTTTAAACTGTCTAAATCCAAAGAAGGTTCCGATGGTGCTGCCTCTATCATATCCAAATTGTGCAAACCCTGTTTACATTCACCTGTAACAAACACACACAATACTGTTACAATACGGTTACAATGCAATGTGACATCTGTTTTTGAATAGCCAATCACAGCTAACAAGTACTATGTCTCACCTATCATCATGCGGTAGCCAAAAAACAGTGCCACAATCAGAACTGCTACTATGGAGACAGATGCCAAGGCGATGAAGATGGCCTCATCTCTGTGTAGAGGTTGTTGATCTTCTGATGAAAATGGAAAGAGATAAGAGAAGCAAAGTTAGACCCTCAAGCTCAAGTTGGTATTTATTTTTTTTTTTTACAAAATGAAGGACGAGAGAAAATTATTGATAATCAACAACATGCTACAACATGCTACTGTCAACACAGTTAAACTGAATTCTGAACACATCTTTAAATCTTTCCTGTCCTGAAATAACTGAATGTTCAGCTATTTTAAAGATCATGTCCTTACAATGCAGTTTATTACTTCCTGTTAGTCAACATACACAAATCTAACTGTCCTCCATGTAACAATTTTTCAAGTGTACTGTTTTCAGATAAACCAGAAAAATCACAGCTGGAAACATGAGCTCAAACAGCTACGGCATTCATCAAAATGGTTGCCCTGTCACGTACCATACAGACTCCCTCTTTCAAAATCCAATTAAATCCACAACTGGCTTTTTGATTCTTTTCTAGCTTTTCATATTCCATTTTCTCACTCTGATACATGTCCTTGCATACAAGAGCGAAAGCTTTGAGGCAAGAAAGCCACTCTTTCACACAAAAAGAGCTGAAGAGACAGAGATGAGTGGTGACGATAAAACCACAGCAATGGGCTTCAGTTTCAACCAAAGAAGAAAAGCCTTGAAATGGAAGGACAGCCTCTTAAAATCAACACCCTCCTGTGGCACAATCACCGAGCCTAGACCTAACTTTAAATGAAACGGGGCTTGACACTTCCTGTCTGCTTACATCATTTATCGAGTTTGAGAATCGATGCATGCGGAATGCAGCAGGAAATGCAGATTTGAAATATAGCTTTGCCGCGTTAATCTGCAACGGCAGTGAATAAACACACAATATATGCAGATCTAATTAAACGAATACAGACGCTGTCTCCAACTCTAAACATTCTGTATTTTCAGGCTCTTCTGGGGTTGTAGTCTCCCAGCTTCACTGCAGAGGCTGGAATCATACTGCTCATAAAGGTCTGGATTTCTCAAGACAGATCAATAGATATGAAATTTAAACCACAGCAGTGCATCAGGCTGTATACTAGCACACCCTTCGGGAAAGTGATCTTTCACGTACACACGCAACACACACTCGTATGCAGCCGCTCGCATTTAACACTGAGAGAATAAAACAGGGGCATTTATAGATATCGACATAGAAAAAAACTCTGCCGTTCTCACATATACATAGACAGTGTTTACATGTCTTGGAGCCGGCGGGAATGAGCTCGGAGGCAGAATGTCTGAGTGTCCCTCCCTCTTCCAGACTGTACCAACAATCCTGTTCCTCTTCCTGTAGATCTGCCTCCATTATGAGAGCTCCCGTTTCCTGTTTGCTCCATCGAACACGTCCACATAGTTTTGGTCCCATTTTACGTGAGCTTTTTTTAAATACTGCACACTTACATAAGAAGAAAGCATGTGATGCATTGCACTTATTGTACACATACGTGTTTAGGGTTGGGGTTGGGTAAGAGCAAGTGTTAAGGTCACGAGAGCAATTACATGCAATGCACGTCTTTCTTTAGGTTTTCTTAGCGTATTGTTTCATACAGTATATACAAAAAGTAACACGGTATTACTATAGGGTTTGATTGACATGTACAAGGACAATTCCCCACATGGTATTCTTCGAAATGCATGCCCTGTACAATTTGTTCGGTTTCAAATGATAAATACAAGTGGAAAAGATTTGGACATATTCTGGATGTCAAACTTTGTGGAACTACACCCATGTTTCCCCCTGAGGGGAAATGGACTAGATTTGGTAACATCAACTAAAAATCCTACAAGTGATTTAAAAAATAGCAAAGAAACGTGAAGTTAATACTTCAAAAAAGTTCTAGCCTTGAAATCCATACAAGTCTATCCATACAATCTAAGTGTGGTTTAAGTGTCTATATACTTTTCTAGAGCCATAGGACGGTCAGAGTTTAATTAACACACCAAATACCTCCCCATAACCTAATAAGGGTTTGCTGGCTCGGTACATTCCTCTATAGGCTTGTTGTGTGTCAGTTACAATAGAAGCCTTTTATAGCATATGATGCATGGAATGACTGTATACACGTAAAAACTCTTCTCTGCATTATCAGGTTTGTCCTCATTCGTCCTATTTATTTATTACGAACATTCTTTAAGACAGCGGCTTAGGACAGATGCTGGTTCCCTGGGTAACCAGAACTCAAAAAAGAAAACCCTACTCACGACGCCTGGCAACCATGTACAGTCACAACCTTCCTTCCATTAACACTTCAAAGTCTGTCATGAAAGTTTTGCCTTTTCTTACTTTCCGTTTGGAAAGTAAGGAGACAGCGCCGAGATGTGCTTTTTAAAGTTGAAGGTTAAATGCACACAGAGAAAAAGCAAGTAAAAAGCCTTCAAACTTACAGTGACTGGATACGCTTCAAATCGAGCCTGTCAGCATCTCTTAACGGTTTGAAAATGACTGTAACGCGCTGGTTCAAGCGGTGAACGGCTTTAAAGAAACAGTTTAGCACTGTAGTTCGCTAATCTCATTTGTGCGTCTGTTCAAATCAAACACAAGACGTCTTGACAGGTTATGTTTGATCTAATGCAAGCTACAAGCGATTTCAAGAATTTTGGGCTGTTTCATAGACATACTCCATATTCTAGATCCAAATTCTAGATCTATATTCTGTGCACTGAAGACAGTTGTATGAACTAGTTCTATGCTGTAAATATGTTTAGGGAGATCAACAGACCCAATCTTAGACATTTGTTTTGCAAATCTTGTTATTCAGTTACTGCAAAGAGCAGAAGTTATCTAAGGCAAATAAACAAATTATAGCAAAAAATAGCATCAATTGAGGGTAGACATTTCCACACTAATGCTGGAGCCTTTTTGTGTGTATGTTTGGTTATGATCTTGACCCAAAAACCTGTGATCATGTTTTGTCTTTATATATTTGTCTTCTGATGCAGAACAATACACAATCCATCATGATCTGTAGTCTGTGTAACAGATTAGAGATAGTCTATTCATTTAAATTCATAAAGGAGAGGGACAAGTCATGTAAATCAAGTCTACTATGTGTGGGACACCTACAAAAATGATTTTAAAAGCATGAAATGTTGAAGAGTAAAATCATTTCCCACTTGGGGACTGAAAAACATCCTTTTCATGTTGTGATTACGTGTCTTTCCAACAGACACGCAGTGACATCTTAGATATTCATCACATTCATAATATGAGGCCCATGTGTGGGAGAATTTTAAAGACCGCGGGCTCTGAGACACCAGGGAGTCATTCATGAGCGGAAAGCCTTTCATGCTGCCATTACCTCAACAGGACTCAACATCACTACCTGAATCTCCCACCGCCAAGGACAACAAAAGTCTCTCCATGGGAATTCTTTGGCCTACATTCAGCTTTTCTGTGCTGAATGCTGGGAAAGAGAAAACTACAATCATCTTCTGCAAGCCAAATAAAACAGCTCCTATCTGCTTTATGCACTATTATTATCAGTACCTACTTTCTGTTATGGTACATGTGTGTGGTTATCTCTGGCTTTCTGGAACTATATTTCCTACACACACATGCGCGCACACACACACACACACACATTAATCTGTCTGTCTGTCTCTCTGTAGATAGATAGGCGGACAGACAGACTGACAGATAGACAGACATGCTGCTGGTATTATGGTCCAGGGTGTTTTAAAGAATATCATGTTATTACACTTTTGGTACCATGGCCAAAATGAAAAACCAGTAAGAACACCCTAGCAATCACATAGCAATGCCCTGGTGACCACTCCCCAGCATCATGGTGCCCATTTAAATTTGTAATGCTATTTGCTATTTGTTACATTGCGATTGATTCGAACTACCTCTAACAGGTCATTTTAAAAGCACCGTCATTTTGAAACAGTTTCATTCAGCAAACTCTTCTTCTGTTCTCCAAACACTCTCGCTATTATTCACGGTGTAAAGGTTAAGGTTAAAAGAGGCACTGCTAATGAATAAATTAATTAAGGGAAATGAGCAGATGTTTGTTCGCTCACAGCGACTCTGGCAGACAGCTCATCAGCACAATAAGATGGAGCCACAATATGGCAAGCCGAAGCAGACACCTGGGGAATTTAATTTTTACAGACACACAAAACTGTTGACTGTCAGCTCAATGACACACCACCACTAAATATTCCCAAATATTACTGAAAGTCCAACACAAGGAAAGGACCAGGAGAGCACGAAAAATGAGAGATGACAAAAGCAACTGACACAATATCAGCACAAAAAACGAGACAGACTTTGCAGACAAAGTGAAGACAGGAAGATGTGCATCTGCATGACTGTTTTAATGAAATTTTCAGGCGAGTGAATTTATTGGCCATAATTTTTTGAGCATGATTTAAGATCTGATAAAATTATGCTGCGCATACTCCATAAACACAAACAAACGCTAATGTTGCTTTCCTTTTAAATCTTTTTCAATGCAAGTCCACAAGCAATTCATAATGTAGTCAGAGGGGGAAAGATGCTTGATTCACTTTAGTGATCAACAAATGAGAAACTGGGTCAATATTGATGCAATCTTATTGTTAATCATTCTCTAAAACTATAAAACTACAAAGAAGCAGAAATCAATATATTGGACGGATATTTGCCAAACTTTTAGGTTAAATGTTTTCAAGATCACAAATGTCCTGATGCTCAGTATGTCAACAAACTTTAAATTCTGGTCTGGAAAATGCAAATAATTAATGGGAATTTTCCATGTCAGTCATCAAAACGACTGGGCCAGAATTCCTGATATAACGGGAATATCAAGTTTCCCTGTGACACAAAGTCTTTTCCTCTTTGACTTTTGGCTTTTCTTGTCTAAGTAACAGTAGCTGTATAGAAGCTATTTGATGCTCTATCAGAAACACACTTTCCGGCAGTTAGCAGTTTGGCAGCGAGTGAGTGAAAAGGCATTTCCTTTGTGGATAACCTGGTCCTTTCTCCCACATTCACTTCCTGACCTCTTTTTGTTCTCCGTCTTATTTCTCCTCATTCCATACGGATGGCTTTAATCCTCTCGTCACTGATTCATTTTAGAATGGTGTTCCACATTCCTCATTTTTTATTTATGGGGACTGGTGTATAATTCCTGCCTCTCTAAACCCACTGCAATTCATCCCACTCTGACAAATAATCTCACAGGGAGCGAATGGATTTTCGATAAAGAAGAGAAATAGTAACTAAACCAGTGGCACAGGCCAGGCTCATTTGCATACGGGAGTTACAGTGAAGGCCATAGATTCCACAACAGTGTGGGTGGAGATGTGCTGATCTGAGACCGTTTTTTAATGTTGGCCATTATTATTTAAATTATGTCTGGCACAAAGAGACGACCAGGATCCTGAGTCTGTGAGAGCGAGAGGGGAACCCGATTATTTGACTACGTTGCATGAGTATCTGCTTTCACACACAATAGCCACACCCTGTCTGATCCACCTGTGCCACGCAAACCCTGGGAGAAGAAGAATTCCTGTTGAAATCATTAAAATATCTATGTTGGTTGGTTTAGACTGGTTTGTTGCAGGTCAGGCTGGTAAATGGGCACAGGTACACTGGTCACCAGCATAACTTAGTTGGTAAAGTTGGTTGACCAGCATGTTTTTTATAATGATGCTAGAGTTAGATCGAGTTAGTCTTGGTGGTTAGGATTGTTTAATAAGCTAGTGAGATCACCCATACACCTACATCCCAATACACATATTGACAATCAGCTTTCAAAGTACAACATATGCTGTGGTGAGAGAGGGGTGGGACAAAGAGATAGTATGAGTGGGAAATGAGGTAAAGGGTGAAATAGTTTAAACTTATTAAGCATTAGGTTACAAAGTTTGAATTAAGTGTAATGCAGCACCAGGGGTAAAGCTGTAGATTGACACTTAGTCTAAGCCTCGGTTGGCTTGTCCACAGACTGCCCACAGTTGATACACCCACTGTCTGATGCAAACAACACATTTAACCGCAATTCACTCACAAAATTCCCTCCAATCAGATCACCCGACTGCAATTTCCAGATGTCAGGTTGCACAGGTTATCATCAATCTACCACGGAACAAAACTGTCTTTGATCATATCGGGTTGATATTAAAGGAAAAACGAATCACTGGATTGACTTCATTTCACCAGATTTGAAAAATTCATAAGATATTCAAAGCTCTGTAGCAGATAAACTAGATATTCACAAGGCTTCTGCCTGTGAAATAATCTTTATTTATTGCTTTTTGCTGGACAGAAATTCTAATCAATTTCTAACGAAGTCAAGACACATTTCCACATAATACAGTGTTTTTTTATATTGTTCACTGGTACTGGTGTATATTTCACTTAAAATAACACAACATGTTGCTTTACATGTTGGTCAGATGCATGGCTCTTCCCGTCTAAGTTGAGAGTTCTTAGCCAGAATATGTTGCAATACATGGAACAGACATTCAGTGCATGTCTGCACGTCTGGCTGTGTGAGACTACATGACACTTCACTCTATATAGTTTAATGCACAAGAGATCGAAATAAAAAACAGTTAAAGTTATTTATAAAAAATAAAAACAAAAAATAAAAACAGTTCATGAATCAGACATAATTATCAGTGACACAAATGTCACGTTTGAACAGTTCCTGGTTTAGATCAAAAGTTAGTGTCTGGTGAATGTCTAGACGTCTGTGGATGTGCTGAGCTCAGGTTTCTTAAAGCAGATTGCATGTCTGTGACCGTGAACCCTTCGACCCCAGACCCTCACCTCTGTGACCCCTGTCACAGTGAAGCACATCTGGGGTCCCTGGTGAAGAGAGTGCTGACACAGCCATGAATCAGAGACCCAGCCAGTCTGTCTCATCCCAGCGCCACGGCAACGGCCCCTGGAACCATCTCATCAATTAAAGCAAGCGCTACGTTCCTCCAGCTAGAGAACATCTATCCTGTTCAACTTATGCGACGCTGTCTCCTCTGTGTGTGCTTGTGTATTCTGCTCTGCGCTGTCATAGTCCCGCAACAAACTCTACACAAATGCTTTGATTTCACACAATGTTTATTTATCTAGATTGGATTTTTTTATCGTCATTGTTTGGTGCATACATTGAAATTCAGGTGCTGAAACGGTACTCAGTAACGCAGGGCAGGTACAGACTGAATTCTTAGCACTGCTAAAAGAGCCACTATATAGCATTAGCAAAAACAGTCATCTTCTGCAGTCAGTGTTCTTTTGAAGAACTACTGTTGTGTTGAAGCAACAGCTTGAGGAAAATCCTGCTGAGCAAGCCAGTTACAGTTACCTCAGCTGTCAACATGCTGAATAACAACTAGAGGCATTGTAAAGGAGATCCTGACAGAGATTTCTGTCTTATTCTTTTTAGGTAGATAGGAGCTGTACTTCTATAACTGGAAATAGTGATTTGTGAGAGCTACTAAAATGGCAGAAAGACTCAACTTTAGTTACACCAAACCTGGTTTACTGGCACAGACATTAAAAAAGTGACATTACCGGCCCCCTGACTACAAAAATGGGTTACTATTGCAATAAAACAAGAATGCAAGTACCAAGCATTCAGTATGTTTCGGAGTGAAAGCTGAACATTATTTATTGTTATTTTTATGCATTTTCGCCGACACTTATTGGCAGCAGTTTACAGTAAATTCAAGCTATACATTTGTTTATCAGTACATGTGTTCCTTGGGAATCAAACCCACAACCTTTGTGTTGCTAAAGCAATGCTCTACCAATTGAGCTACAGGAACATCTTATCTCATATATAAGTTTTCATCATCCAGAGAGAGTTCAATACTTATTCCTTTAATTTGTTACTTCCAGAGGCAGGTATTCAATAGATGATCCCTTCACAAAAAAAGGAATTCAACTGCTCAAAGTCCTTCTGCAGGAATCTTACATGATAATGAGACATAGTCAAGGTGAGTTTTAGAGACGGAAGGTAGTTTTCCCGCCCTGCCTCTCGGCACCAGGCCATCTCCATTACCCTCCACACAGTCTGTGAGCCACCCACGTGTCTGTACACGCTCACACTTAAAACACAACCACAAACACACGCAAACATGTGAGACAAACAAACATTAATATGCGCCTCTGATAAATACAAACATTTACATTGAAGCATTTGGCAGATGCTTTTATCTAAAGAGTATTCTTGTAGCTCAGCTGGTGGAGCATTGTGCTATCAGTGGAAAGGTTGTGGGTTCAATTCCCACGAAACACGTACTGATGAGTTGTATACCTCGAATACACTAAGTTGTTAGGAATTAAAGCATCTGCCAAATGCATATGTGTAAATGTAAAGTGATCCACAGTGAATTGAAGTTACACATTTTACTGGTATGTGTATTCCTATTTAGCCTGATTAGCATATTATTGCATAAATTTTGAATTAATGCGGCTTTAATTTCACAGATAAATTGTTAATGTAATTCAAACTGAGAATTTATGCTAATGAATCAATTAAATTGAAGTACTTAACATATAAAGAGGACAAAAAACAGGTGTTATGTGGTTAGAAAAAATACATAGAACACTACAAATACTTCAAGAATGATGAAAAATATGACCTCTTAATGTAAAATGTCATTTCTGACACTAGACATATGTAGTTCCATGGATTTGTCATATGAGGTTGAGACTACCACCCCTCATCACTGATACAATTACTTTAACACACAGCCTCTGCTTGTGTAATGCTTTAATATATTGTATTAAATACAGTGTATTGTTTTATCAATAAGAACAATGGCAGGGGAATACAACATCATAAACTATAGAAGAGCGCCTATACGAAAACGACCACTATTGGTACCTCAAAGCAGTGGATAGATAGAGCACCATACCAGAGACAGGAGAAAAGGCAAGTTAGTTATAGTGAGGGAGAGGGAGAGAGGAGGTGTGAGAGGAGGGGGGTTGAGAGGGCTGTGTGTGTGTCTGGGGCATCATTCCCCCTCTGCAATTAAAACAGCTGCCAAGGTTAATCTATGCCTGATCGATCAGAGTCTTCTCATCCGTTCAGCTTGCAATTCACACTGTCCATCTAAATGTGTGTGTGTGTGTGTGTGTGTGTGTGTGTGTGTGTGGAGAAGAGTGTTTCCCGGCAGTTGTTCGCCTCAAAATATCTGTGATGAACAACCTTAGAGACCAGAAGAAAAGTGGCCCAACAGATGTGCAGCTTTCTCCGTCTATGGGCAACATAAAGGCATGAAAAATATAATATAACAATATCAATCACTGGATTTTTCAGTAATGTGCCAGAAGCCCAGCTGTTGTCATAACATTGTTACTTTTCCAATAATGTGCAACTTTATCCAAAGAGCACATGACCCAAAAGCTTCCATCTTATTGGTTGATGTGATCACATGGCCCACAATGATCGAGTTACAGTGTGTTGTAAAAACAGGTGGGCCTCATTGCTCATCAGAGCCAGCAGGTGTGCACGCCCTCGCCAACACGCACAGGCACATAAACACCAACAATGTGTCTCTATGATGCAGCCAAAGTTCATGTTTGATGATACCTATAATACACACACCATCTAAACTAATTTGTAAAATTAGCACCTCCTGCTTGTTTTAGTAAAATAAATGAAATGATGTCAACATTATTAAACCAATCCTCAAACTAGACACCTCAAAGGCTGGAATCTTGTGCCATTAAAAAGTGCATGTTTAAACACAACATGTCCCAGAATCATTTTACCAATACGTGCATTGAGAATGTCCACACGTCTGCTTCTTTACAGGATTAAAGGTAAAGAATTCCTCCTCTCACAGCCTGTAGTTAAATGGCATGACATGGTATTTCTGCAAACAAATCCTGTTTTCACAGACTGTTTTTGTTGTGCTGCGTTTTTGTGGACTCAAAAGGTTTCATAAATTGGTACGAAAAACAAATGAGTCACCGCAGCAGCTCTCCAAATAAATGCAAATGTACAGAGTGGGGTAAAAAAAAAAATTCTAAATCTCTGCTTCACTTATCTAAAAAAAACCTTGCATTCATGGTGTTATTCCGAGCATCCGGTGCCCGGAAATGTGCATCCGTGTGGTGAAAATATTGGTTAATGGATTGTCTAACAAGTGAGGATGTCGGCTGCTTTGCACTTAAAGAGGCACATCAGAAATGTGTGTGAGAAGAGCCGGGTTGGAACGGAGGTCATCCATCAATGGTAGTGTCCATGCGAAAAACAAGGCTGCAGATTCTAGTCGCATGTGCTGAGGATTGCCGATAATGTCAGTCTGATGCTTCTCACCTCTGGCATGCCGGCAGACAGCGGCGGGAGACAGCTGCGAACCGCTGGTGGGCGGTGCTTGGATATGATGCGCGGCCTCTGTGTGCTCCCTGCCGCAATACAGTGTAAAATAAAAACGATTCGACCGGCTCTGTGGTGGGGGTGAGGGGACAAACATTCCAGTGCAGTTTGAGGATACGGAAGACGCACAAGCGCATGCATTCTGCCCGGCAACAGCTGAAAGACGAAAGATGATTGGATATCACCGAGTCTTTAGTTCTCCTATTCAGTTCAAACTCTGTGCCCCATCACACTGGCATGGGGCCAAGAGCGGGGCCCCCTCTGAAGCATTAATACATTCACACTCATCTTTTCTTGACAGATTAATCTGAATGCTGTTGTGCAAGTTGACTTCCAGGGTCAAGCTTTAAAAATCTAAATATGCATTCATTAAGCGTAGGCTTTGAAATGCCTAAAGCCTTATTTTTATAACCTTATTTTCTAAATGAAAACTCAGTGCCCAAGGCTCTTCATTTGAGAAGTAGGAAAAGTTGTTCTAGAGATGGAGAAAGAGTGAGAGGGAACAAGAAAAAAACAAACTGAAAAGAGGTTTGAGAAGTAAAGTTGCCTGTAAATAACTCCCACCGAGTTTGACAGCCATTGATTTTTATTTTATGTTTCACTGCATTGTGTGATTGGGTTTGCGGTGTGACTGAGCTCCATTCCTTCAGCAGGGTCATCCGGCACATTCTTTACAGATACTCTCAAAAGCAACACACAAAAGAAGATAAAGAACTGAAAGACAGAGTGAGAGTGCACAAAGGAGAAAATCTGCTCCTCCAGTCAGTAGAACGTCGCGCTAGCAACGCCGAGATTGGGGGTTCTATTAAGAAGAGCTGCATTATGGGATTGTGAGTAATGTTTAAAATAGTCATCAGCCAGAATAGACCTTATTCCTACAGATTCAGTGATGCTGAAAATGGACGCTGATTAAACATACAGTAAGCCAAGACAGAAGTGAAAGTTCAGTTTAACACATATATTCATCTGGAGTTTAGCAATGCGAGACAGATCGATTTAACAAGAATGTGTGGGCATATATTTTTTTAAATGCCTGTGTTACTGAGATGGTGAGGAGAATGCTGACCCTCTATTGACTATCGAGTCAATAAAACTATTAGACTACTGAGTTTTCTCATCTGACATTCCATGGCAAACAGAGCACAGTCGATACAGTAGTTAGCACAGGAGAATATAACAGTGAGAAACCACAGAGAATGATTTATAACATCAATCAGACCAAAACAGCCTCCGCAATCCCATAATGCACCCTGTTCTTTATCAGTAGGAACCGTTGAATGCGTTAAATTCAGTTAGAGGAACGGACATTGTTTCCTGTCAGCTGTAGAGCCACGGTCACCCACACACAGGTACCCTGATGCTCAAGACTCAGTGTATTATTACTGGTCATTGCAATAAAGCAGTTGATTTTAAGCTTTTTTTTACTATTAATACTGCAATAAAGTGAAACTCAGTAGAACTGCTCAACAGGAATCAGCTGATATCTGAACATTATGAAGTATTTCACTTAGTCTATTATCCTATCAGGAATGCTGTTTCTCTTACATGGGTTTCACACTTTAACCTGGTGATTTTTGCATGTCTAATCTTGCACAATGTGTGTATTGTGAATGATTCTCCTGTTGCTGTGGAGAATCACAATGATGATGTGATATCTTCAAAAGCTCTCTGAGAGACCAACCAGTGGCTCTGAGAGGTTAAAACAGACTAATGACAGTGTCTGAGCACTAACACAGCCTCTCGCTGACTGACTGATGTCTGAAGAGGGAGAAAACAGAGAAGCTCACAGTAAGTGAATGTTTTTTAAAATCTAATGGCAGCACTGGACCTTAAATTTCTGCACCATTTGGCTAAACAAAATACTGGCCTGTGCAATTTATCTAATACAAACATATATTAAAATATTTCATATTTTTTAAGATATTCGATGTATTTCAATATTCGATATATAATCAATATATTAGTCTAATGATACGGTCCAAAACTATACATAGCGCAGCTACCAGATGTTGCCAGTAAAATATTACAGTATATATATTAAAGCACAGCTGTAAGGATGATTGTTTTTATTTATTCAGAAATTTTGTGAAGCCCTCGAATATGAGAACATCACAGAGATGAAAGAGCATCCTGCAGAACCGGTTCTGCTCATCTACAGAGATCTAATACGGGCGTTGGTGCTCAGACTGGGGCGTGGAGGTTTCAGATGCAGAAGGGCTCTGTTGTGTTTGCAGAACTTACGGGTGGTGGTGCTGGTGGGGCTTGGCACCCAGTTCTCTGTGAAGTTGACATTGCACATGTTGGTGCTGCAGCAACAGAATCGGTAGGTGCCGTTTTGGATCTGAGACGGCGTGGTGGTAACCACGCAACGGTCGTCATGACAGTCCTGCTGGTCGCCAATGTAAGTCCAACAGCCTGTGATGAAAAAATGCAGATGGTTTGTGAGCGAGACGAGAAAAACTATGTACTATATCAAAAATGTTTCGTGAGAAACCCAATATATTTGTGTGGGAGGCTCACGTCAGCATAACAAGTAATATTACTGAACATACATTTTTATAATATTTGTTATTTCTGTTATTATTACATTTTCTTACTGTTTTTATGGTCTATTTTATTTCACTTAGCACTGTAAATGCATATACACTATCACCTGTTTGCAAAGCCATGTCAGGGTGCAGTATTCCTAATTAGCCAAATATAAAGAATATGTTCACCCAAAGGATCACATTTCTGTCATTATAACATTATTTACCTTCATGCTGTTTTAAGCATGTAATGCATGTTTGATGTAAGAAGTGCAGCAGATGTTAGGATTATCACAAATTATCACTTAAATTGTGATTGTTTTATCACAAAGAGTAATTATTTTACTTCAGGTGACTTGGAATATAACATAATAGTTTATACAGAGTACTGCTATAGCACTTTTGTAGTGATGTTTTGTCAGCTTTTCAGGCACTTGTCACTATGAACTCTCATTGTATAGAAAAGCTATACAGTAAATAAAGATCTTTGTATATACAGTATATATATATATGAACTGTCCCTTTAAGAACAGTCAAGTAAAGGAAGGTCTTGACAAGTATATGTTATATATAAGTGTGTGTGACCTTGTTTGACGAGGCGGATCTCTCCGTCATGTGTTTTCTCCCACAGGCCATAGCAGCGGCTGCTCTTGCTGCACAGGATGGTGTTATTTTCTCTGCTGATGTGCCAGTCACCAGCCACACTCTGTTCATCCACCTGCTGGTGCTGGTCATTAAACGCACACTCCCTCTCTCTCTCCTCACTCTGAGCAGCTGCCGGGAGACAACATGAGATAAAGAGATGAGAATATGAACAGAACACACAACTAACATCTGACAGGAACACTTCCTGTAGACCTACATATGGAACAGTATGGAAAATCAAAGTAGTCATTAATTATACCAAAGTCCCTTTAAGGCAAGTCAGTCCGCTGGGCAGCCATCTTGTTACTGTCCCAAATCTGCTATTTTATGTAGGTAGCAGTCAATGCAAGAGTAGCTTCTATATACTTGATAGGGAAAAGACCAAATTCTCCAAAACTACTGGCTAAATTGGTCTTAATAACATATGCCAAACTGCCAATAAAATCAGACAAAAACATGTATCATTTTTTCATATATAATACATATTTGACTCAAAAAAGAAAAAATATCCCACCACCCAACCCTACCCCTCCCCAAATCAAAACACTGCACTACCATTAAAACAGCCCAAGAGGCAAATACTCTTATTCATTTCTCTATAAGTGGTCTGTCTTGTCAAGCTTACATCATCTCTTTACACAAACTGATCTCATGTGGTTCCAAAATAATGCACACAAAGAATTCCTCAGAAACCACACTGATCTCTGCAAAATCCAAACAAATTTCATTCAGTCATACTTCCCTCTACCAAGGATAGTGTAGTACTTTAAACTTTAGCAACATTTCATCATAAATCCAGTCCACAGAAATGCACCGATCCCCCCACAAGCAGCACAGAACATGTGTGGGCTGATTTCAGTCCTCCGAAAACAACTTCCTGTCTTGCGAAAGTTAAAGAGTTCATTCTCTGCAGAACATAATCAGGTTAAATGTGGGAGTGTATTTCTGATCCATAGCTGAACTCGGACTAATCGGACGGGATAAGAGGGGTGGAGATCTGAAATGATCCGATCGCTTTATACCACGAGCTACACAACAGAACACCTGGGGTCTACCCTGCACCTGCTGTTCCTTAATACAACCATACACACACACACAAACTGCATTACAAGTCATTGTCATGACGACCCAGGAAGGCAGGAGGAAACAACAGCACACCGCGTCTAAGTGCAGAAAACAAACCTTTATAGCAATGCTGTGTGTTTAGAGAACACAAAACCGTGATGACTGATAAGGGCCCTAGCCGACAGTACTGCCCCTCATTTCCATGACTAGAGCCAGCGGGGCTGAATTCTGCTGTCGGCTGATCGCAATCTCCACCGCAGCTGGTCTGCCCTCGCCCCAACTGTATCCAATGAATTAATTCTCTTTCTCCAGCACTGTCATGCAAATGGCAAAGCCAGCGTCTGAGTAACCAAGAGAGAAAAATCATAATGGCATTCGTTTAACAGGCTTGGTGAAGTCATGGATCTCTACAATTGTATTCACGTTCAGACAAGCGATTGGGGAGGAGAGAAACCCCATGGTAGCATCATCGCCGGTCTCAGAGTAGGAATAGAGAGAAAGAGAGAGAGAATTGCCGCTGTATGGCCCAGAGGGAAGCTTTGTCTGGTACTCTACAGGGGTAAAGCCTTAAACGGCCGCACCAGTTTGTGTCACTGTGCTCACACACACACACCAGCTAGTGGTCGTAGGAGGCTGGATGAATGTGCCCTCTGCATAGCTGTGGCCGCCGGAGCTGCACGACTCCTCATTATGCCAACCGAACCTTAATTCAAAACAGGGCGACTCAACTAGAGACCGAGGAAAAAACATTCCCTCAGCCTAAAGAAAAAATACAACTGGAAAACAAAAATAGCCTTAGGTAGGCGTGCCCCTCTTCAAGACAAAACACAGGCCTCCACTGGGGGCCGTAAAGAGCCGCTGATTATGTGAAGATGCTTCCCAATTACAGAGGAAAAACAGAGGAAAATATCTCTGTTGCTGTCTTCCTCTCAAGCACGCGTGCTTTGCCACGCAATCTTTGAGATTCAGTGTTTGCCATAACTGCGTGCCATTACAGAGTATGACTGTGGGTGTAACAATACATACATATATATATATATATATATGTGTGTGTGTGTTGATTGAGTATCGCAGGCCTCGTCATTGTTTTAAAAGCACAGAGACAGGTTGCTAGGCGCCACAGTTTCCTGTAATTTGGATGAGAAACCGTGCTCCTGCTCTACAACACAGGGTTGAGAGGAACATGACCAGCCCACAGCAGATCCTTCAGATCCAATCACAGAGCAGCACATGGCAAAGGAGAAACATCAGAGTGCCTTGGCTGGCTCCAGAAAAACACCTCAGGCTGTAAGCTGCTCAGAGTTTGTGTGCTGGAGAACAGTAAGACATGCAGTTAAAGCCCTTATAACCCTGCTGGAAAGACCAGCATGAATTTCCAAGATGGCCTGGCCTGGTTTTTAATGGTTAGTGCTGGTGGAAGCTGGTGAAAGAGCAAAACTTGGTTGGTAAAGCTGGTCTACCAGCATGGTCTTTCACATGATACTGTTTGATCAAGATCTTCTTGCTGCTGGTTAATCTAGTTTAGATGCCTGCTGGGAACAGCAGTACAGCAGCATCCAAAACAACATATGCTGATTTTTTTAGTAGGGCTGCAACACATACAGTTATGTAAGAGCCAAAAACATACATGATCAAGTTTGGAAAGGCAGATGCATCGAGCACATACATTTGTGTATTTGTGTAAAGTATGTTTTCCAGCCTAAGGACATTTCTTTATTTAATGTCTTTTCAAAAAAATTAACTTCAAAGGAAAACGTTTTTGAAAACTTACTGTCGTTCTATTCACCAGATCAAAAAAATGTATTTACCAAATGCTGTTATCCAAACAACATCCAGTGCATTTGTTACTGGTTACAGATACTAAAGATGTGTCGCTTTTAACAACTTAATGCTATTCCTTGATATTGGTTATGGTTATCCTTTTTTCCCCTCACGCAATGACAGAGCTAGAGCAGATTCCAACTTTGAAAAATGGGCTCCGCCTTGCCCCCTGCAAATGGTGCTGATAAAAAAGACATTTTCTAAAATCTGGCACTGTCACTTTTTTCTCATAAACAGATCTAATCGTCACTGTACATGTAGAATGTGAAATCTGATATCCCTACATTCCCCTACAGTGCAGCTGGGAGTTTTTTTTCATGTCACGATTAATTCATCTTTCATCAACTCGCTTCGTTCTATCCGGACAAAATGAGGAGGCAGCCAGACACGCTATACACGCAATACACGCACTTTCCATTCATATTTGAGAACGGTTCTGTTGTGTATTTTAGTAGTAACACATGTCTGGTGTGTACCGGGAGAAAATTCCTTCACCTCTAGGTGGCAGGGTGCTCTGTGCTCCAGCGAGAGGAAGAAGGGAGGGGGGAGCTGAGAGGGGGATTGTGGGATTGTTTTGGGGCAGTGGAGGCAGTCTGTACCAGTCTGCCTCTGCCCCGCTACTGTTTGTGCACTGGCTCAAGGTTAAAGCTACTGCTCTGAGGCCTGTCAGCGTTTTCCCAAGATAAGGCTGAACTCTGCCTTACTGAGGACCTTCAGGCATATTCTGGTCCTGCCCCCTCCAGGCTTAGTTTTAAAGAGAAAGCACAGCCCAAAAGCTTATATACCAGAAGAAAACGAAACAGAGCTTTACTATAAAGAATACAACAAGCTAAAAGAACTACACAAGCCTAAGCTGAGTACTAATCGTGATTAATTTATTGTATCTCCGCTGAGGCCAAAAGCCAAGGTTGCGTCTGCCAAAAAGCCAGAGGGCCTGTGGCCGTTTCCTTTAGAGTAGATTATCTGAGAGGTTGGCACAGGCCCCATCTCCTGCCAAACTTTCTATGGACATTGAAGCTGTCAGGCTGGCTCTCAAATACAGGAAGACACGGGGTAGGTGCTGGCACCAGGGGAACCCGAAGAAACCTCATTCCATTTTGGCCTCGGAGAACTTGGGGACGTAATAAAACCAATGAGGGTGGTTCTGCAATTCCATCTGGCAGGGCAGAACTATGCATGACCATCAGGTATTCAGATGGCATCGTGGTGTAACGCAAGATCTCATATGTTCCAGTATTACATTAAGGAATGCATTTAGAGAAGGCTGACCGAAGCTTATGTTATAAACATATACCATACCTCTTGCATAGTAACCATAGTTTAACCATGGATAGTTTAACCTCATTACCATGTGACAATTTAACTACCATGCATCAATTTAACTATGGTTTCTATGAATAACAAACAGTAGTTGTCATAAACTTGCTGCATAATCTAACACCACCAACTGCAATGGAACTGCAATAACAAATTACTGTTTTTAAACAGGTTTCCCAAATATAATAATTTTCATAAGAGTTAGTATAGATTAAACCAGAAAGTCTGATCTTGACTTTATCCCTGAGGCAAGAAGTTGTGTCTCAAAATGAAGTGAAAAATCATTAATACTGCAACAGCAATTACAAGCCATGTCCTCATGAGGATGCACTCAAAGCAGTGACAAAACACAGGGGACAGAAACAACAAACACACATATTAAGGGATTCAGGTTTTTATATGGAGCTGCTGCTTTATACGGTAACGTACTGTGCCTGAGGCATGAGGCCGCTGACTAGATAAAGAGAAAATGCGCAAAGAAAAATAACAGAATTACCGTTTTAGACCCTTTGTGCTTTTACCTCAACACAGATTGTGTTCATTGTGCCTTTGTGTATTCACTTAATCAAAGCTGCGGCGGAACAACACTGCAGTTCACCAAACACTTGAGTCAAACACATGTGAGACTCAGCTGTAGGCTAATAACATTTAAAATACATGAAAATTTTGCCCAAAAAGCTTTTAATGTCTGTGCTATCCGGCTTAATATCCCTCACAAACAAAAACAGCCCTCTTGATAATTAGCAAAACACCAGCCAGAGAGCATTTTATTGAGTCAAACAGAAACCTCGGAAATTGGCTAAAAAGCTTGTGATGCTGTGCGGTTTATTAATAATAATCAACGTCTCATCCACCCAGTCCAGGATATTTACCTTATCTATCTATCCACCTCTATACCAGGACACCAGCTTTTGATCCCTGGACAATAACATCTGCTTTATATCACGGTCATCTCAATAAAATGAACTGAATTCATTTAGAAGCAGAAGGGATGAAGATGGATAAGAGTGACCAAAACGTGGTCATCTTCTTGTAACGTTTGCTTCTAAATACGGCTGCAAGAAATGACTCTTAATAATCAGTGATTAAAATGTATTTGATTAATCAGTGAATTGTTATCAATGAAATACATGCAACATACATGCAGCACAAAAACAACTTAAAAAGAATGCCTTCTGTGCAAAGCAGAAAGACCAAAATAATCGATATAACTGAAATATTTTTATTATCGATTCTTATAAATTTTAACTAAAAAGTTGTTGCAGCCCTGCTTCAAACTACAGAAATAAGACTCAAATGGGCCTAATTCCAAAATGTTATTTTAGTTCAAATGTGTGTGATATTAGTGTGCTGTTCAGGGCCTGTTGGGAGTCTTGCTGCCATTTCTCAGGGGGTAGCGGTTCGTTTCCATCTTAAGATTTTGATTGCTGTGAATCTGAGTGGTATATTACAGCATAACCGTGATGCATCATCTGCTTGTAGCTCTATAAATGCAGAGGAAAAGAGACTCTCTGGACAATTCTAACTGCTTCATTAACGTCCGGCGATGGATAACTCATGCCGCAATTTCATGAGTTTTGTTGCCATTTGCCCTGCAGTGAGTCACTCACAGAGAAACACAAGGATGTTTACACAAGTGTGGCCCGCAAGTCAGTCATTAATCATGTGTGTAGCAGAAAAACCGTCCTTCCGAACGGTCACTGCAATTTTGCAATACAACTCCACAAGACGAATGAAAGTCACAAATGTACTGTTATAAAGCACTTCTTTCTGCAACAAAATGGATGCCATAAAGTTCAGATAAAGTGTTTTGTTTGTGTAAACAGTAACACTCAATTGTCGTTAGGGTAAATACCTCTTTTGCAAATCTGAGTTTGTTCACTAGACTTTGCAAATGAACAGATGTCTTTTAAAAGGAGAAACCAAGACTGTTGGCATAGTCTAATGGCAGCCATTATCATATTTTATGTGTGAGAGGGGATTACATGGTACACAAGGAACTCTGACCAGAAACTCACAGAAAACAACAGTGAACCTAATAAACAATCATGACCTCTGACCAGATCCTACTGCCTAGTGTTCTGACAGCTGGCAGTGAGATGTGTACCATGCAGTGTGTGTGTGTGTGTCTATGTCCAGACTTTGGGGTGTTAAGGGGGAGCAGCTAAGTCTGTCTGGACCCCTCCCCCTTCTTTTCGCCTAATGCACCCGGCTCTCCCTTAACACCAGGAGGTCCTAAAGCTGCTTTGGCCAATAGAGCGCTAGTCTCTCTCTCTCTCTCTCTCTCTGTCTGGGTAAATCCAGGCGGGAAGGATTGGGCTGCTCTGAGGTTTTGACGCAAGGTAAAGTCAAAGCTGCAAAACTACAGAAGTCGGTCGGTCGGTCACTACTAATAGTAAATGCTTATCAGAAACAGTATTTTAACAAAAGTAAAGCATTAAATGTAGCATAAAATGTTTAAAACACTTTAAATTAAATGTAACATAATCTTTGCATGAAATGGTATTGCAAAGTGATTGTTTTGTCAAAGCTTTCCTGAAAATCCCTGTGATTGGTCAGTCAAACAGGTAGCATCTCCAACTCCACTGTATGATAGTGCCAGCAAGCCATACTGTTCCTATGAAATCAACCTACCACACACGGCTTACTTACAGCTATCTATCCACATTCAGAATGAACAGCTAAAAATACATTTACATCTGAATAATGACATACATCTACTTTAAACAGAAGACAGACAGAAAACAGGGAACAACTATACCACTATTGTGTCTGAATAAAATTTGGTGCTTTTGGGTACATGATCAAATAATGGTTATTTGCCAGAGACAGACAGGATCATGGTTTTCCTGTTGCATTCTGTACCATGAGCTAAAAGATTAAATGCTTTTATGTGCATTTAATACTAGAGTGCTCTATCCCATCAGTCAGTGTATTGCCCAGGCAACAGACATCACGTAGCTGAGTCTGGTTTCTGTGTCTAGATAGCTGCGTATGTCTGTCATAGCCACACGCAGACAAAACACGTATGCAATTAAACCTTAAGGTGAATAGGGGCCATAAGAGGAAGTTTCACGGTATCTTGACAAGTTGTGTTGTGGTGAACTGGAAAAAATGAGACTGTTTTACAGCCATAGGCGTGCACCCTTACCCAAACCTTTTCCTCTTCGTTTGCGTAGAAACCAGACATGATCCCCACTTCCTGCTGCCAAGAGCAGCTGTAAAACCCACTCTTGTGTCAACTCATCAAACAAGGCGCTTTTAATTGGTTCGACAGTTGTGAATCATTCGCATGAACTGCCTCTTGTGGCCAGCTTTCTCAATGGACTTGGCACGGGTTCAACCCGAGAACCAGACAAGATTAAAACGATGACATCGCTCAAAGAACAAGGAAACACTTCCTCCTTCAGTTTACCTGTCGCCTCACCTGCAGGAAGCCACCAGAGCTGCAGACACACCCTGTTATGCCACTGTCTTACTCTTAGCACTAAAAACAAACTCTGTGGCAGTCTGACTACTCTGACAAGCCATTACATGCTCTGCCTGAAGCTAACAAGTCATTTTACAATACATTTCTGTGTGGGGTAATAAGAGTAAACAGGCATTATAGCCCGCCAGATCTACAGACCACCACCTTTTCAGAACATAAAGAAAGATTAATAAACATATATAATCCTGGATATGAGGCAGTCTTAAGCTTCATTACAGAAGATAGGTCTTAATAAGGAATATTCATCAGCAGGGAGGAAGGAAATTAATGACTGTTATAAAGAATGCTAATAGGCTTCCAAAGGAACCAGAACAGAAGACTTAAAACTTAATTTAGTTTTACCCTGCTCACACAGGCAATATTTTTAATTAAAAATGATTATCTGAGAATTAAAGGCATGCTTGGACACGAGAGCCCATACAATATGTTGTTTAGTTGCTTTTGCATATAGGCTGATCATGCTAAACGCAGTCAGTTCTACTGGACATTGACAGGGTTTGAACACCTGCTCTCTCAGTCAGCCACACTCCTCTTCCTGAACACAGTTCATATTCCCTCAGTTCCTGCATACGTTTATCCATCTGCTCGGTGAAGAACCTGGACCTCACAACTAATTGCATTATTGGAAGGAACACATCAACACTAGAGCAACCCTCAGCAATCAACCTAGAGTGTTGTGTGCTAACTGCTTGTTTGCTACATTTGGAGCTAATTTCATAACACAGTCATCACCAGTGTTCCTTCTAAGCAGAGCGTGCAATTTCAATGTTGCTCTCAAGAAAAAGGAAAAAACATTGTGCAAAGTCAGATTTAAGAATATGTAGGAAAAAGCTGTGGATCTAAATGAAAAGACAGTCTTTTAACTGGACTCCATCTGGATGTCCATTGATTTTCTTTCAGTATGGATTTGAGGCCGTAAGAATCCCTGAGTGGAAACACACAGCTAGAACTTTCCACTAGGATGAAATAATAAAAAAACATGGTTGGTAGCAATGGTCTCTACATCTGCTCATAACAAAGACTTGCCTAAATGTCATTGTTCCCCAAGATCAAAAGTATAAAAGAAGCTGGAATCACCAATATTTTATTTCACAACACAATCGAATGAAAGGTTAGGTCCAGATTGTACCAACAGATGTAACCAGCCACCTGATCCTTTAAAATCTATCACGACAGTCAAATCTGAGCTTTTGAAAGTTTTTGCATGGCTTTTATGCAGTCCGTAACTTCTCACGCTTTCATGACAGCAAATCGTTGCCTCAAGGCCACGAGCTGGGCTCAATAAAACAATGCTGGAGCTGGAAAGTAGAAGGTCAGCTAAGCTCTTGTGGGACCGCCACTATTTATAGTCCAATCCTACATCTGAATGACACTGAGCCAAACTCGAGTAGAGCCTCAGAAATCACGTTTGCAAGAATAAATCATCTCTCTCCTCAGTCCACCATTTACACATCTGAAGCTACGGTGCACATTCACATGCAAAGCATCACCTTTTCCCTTCCTCCGAGGGGCCAGTAGAAAGAGAGGGTCCCAGCAGGGGCAATAGCCCAGATTCAGACCCGTCCCACAGCTCCAAGCTCCTCAATAAATGCTAAAAGATCACCACAGTATTTTGTGTAAAGGAACTCAAATCAAGCAAGAAACATTTAAAGTGAGGAGACTTGCTGAGCACACACAGAGAACCAGCGGTCAGTCAGGACCTGCACGTTCCAATGCGAAGGTTCAGTTTGGCGACAGATTCCCGCGTTTACGAGATGGAATCATGATAAAACATGACATCGGGTTACAATGAAACAGATGAGTCTACCGCAAGATAAAATTATGATGCAGTGATTTATTGCTGAGCGGTAATGTAACAAGGAGCAGCCTTTTATCGCACATTACTGAGGAGACTGTGAGCCTCTTGCTTCTGCCACGAATAGAAAGTATGTATGATACTAGTGTGAGAAATGTAATGCATTAGAGCAGTAAAAAAGACGCCAGTCCCTGAATGATCCAGACTCAATACGTTGAGAGACTTTTATCACCTACTTTATACAAACTAAGGATGGGTCAGCATGGTCAACTGACTGCTCAACTTACACTGTATATGTAAAAAAAATTGCACTGTTGCTTTAAAAAATTATAATTAGGGGCCCTTTACATATTGTGTCTTACTCAAGTATGTTATTTTAAATGTAGACACGCAGCATTCTTTCCAAGCACGCATATGCCACAAGCACACCCCAAGTCATGTGACAACAACCAACCAATCAGCTTCACCCTTTCTGTAACAATATTGAAAGCTCTGCGAAGATGGAGGAACAGTGGACCACAGCATGAATAAATCTGGTAGCAAAGGTACTGCAAGGGATTTTCGGTGCTGGAAATCTATTTCTACTTTGCTGAAACATTCTTGTAGTCATGGAGAGTGCGGCACATGGTTGCTGAGCGATGGCAGACACCACAGGAGCGTAACCTCCCAAAAGCTTTGAAAAAGAGAAAGAGGCACACCCAGCGTTTTCCATGCATTTTTAGACAATATATGAATGACCTCTTAGACTTTCAGCATGCAAATAAATAAATAATACAGATAATTTATTATATAATAGAATAAATTATACAGAAAATACATCTGGAATTTATAGGTTACCACTTCACAATATCATCTTTAACTACCATAAATGACAAAATAGGCCAGTAAGAACTACTAGAGGCTTGACAGTCATGAAATTGAAATTTACCTGAGGAGAATCACATTTACATACAAATCGCATGAAACGCGAAAGATAAACCACCTAAATCATCTGGATGTGCTACATTTGCCTTACAGACTGTTTTCAAAGTATATTTCATGTAACTATTTTATCATTATTTTACACACAAAACTTAAACCAGCATCACAAAGTGACCCAGTCAATGCGATATTCAGCCTGCCAGCTGATTTAGAAAATGTAGTTTTGTATATGCCTAGTATGTGAGTACTTTACTTTCAGTGTCATTAACATTGTGGTTACACAGGAAACGGACATACAATCCAAATAAGCATTAAAGGGGGATGCGACTAAATGGAAATAACTGGATGAATACAAACATCTTTTGCCATGATGGCTCACAAGACGGGTGTTTTTTGGAAAGTGTGGGACTTCTTAGGCAGCTGTGTTAGGCCCAGGAGCACAAGCCCACCCACTCTGCATTTACGGTGTGAAATGTGAGCTCACGGCAAGCGCCTGCCTCTCCTGATTGACGACTGGGAATCTGATTACATGCCCGTTCTAAACCACAGACACACTGGGCTGTTTTTCCACCCCAGACCCCCACCCCCAGCATCCACATGAATGTAGACTCATATACCCGACGTTTGTGTGCCTTTCAATGAGGAAGACGCGAGCTTAATCTTTCTGATTCATATTTCAAGCCCCAAGGAGGTGAGGAAGTAAAAAAATGTCAAAAGCCTTTGTGTTTTTTAAAGCGCAACAGCCTCATTCAGAAGGTTGTCTTGAAAAGGATTACAGCCAAAGCAGCTCACAGACATCCACAGCTCAACAACGAAACGAGAAAAAAGTTATTTTTCTCTTACGTCTCCTTTGCACTAATTTCCCACCTCCTCCTTTTTCTCCTCTACCTTCTCACTCTATCCCTCCCTCATTCACTCCCTCCTTTTTTGAAAGTTTCCAATGAATACCGCACAGGCTCGCATCTGAGTGGCTGGCAGGCTTCCAGACTCCAGTAATGCACTAATGAGTATTTGGAGACTCCCCTCAGCATTGCAGACGCCATTTGGGACATGAAAAGGACAAAAAGAAGAAAGGAATAGGAAAACAGAGAGAACTACATTGGCTGACCTGGTGAATTACAGTAAAGTAATTTACTGTAACTTACAGTTTCCTAACACATACAATATATACCTCACGTATTCATGTATGCGTTAACAGACAGATTCAAAGTGTGATGATACACTATCAGCTTGACATATACCTCTGCTAAAACACACTAAACAAAGACACACAAGCTACACAAAAGAACAAAGACTTGATGATTGGCGCCAGCACAGCAAACTAATGATTAATCCAGATTTTACATTTAATAGTGGTGCTGTAAAGAAGATGATTTTAAAGACTCCTTTATACTTCTTGCGTTGTATTTTACTATGCAAAAAACTTGGAAAATGCAAAAGTATCGTATCAACAGGGCATTAGTGATAATCACAATTGTATACACAGCAATCACGACATTCTAGTGGAATTGCAAATAAAACCGTACCAAACATTTTGATAAAAATTCACTGCCTTCAACAATACATTTAAAGAATTACTGTGGGAGTTTCACAACAGAGCTGGAGAAGAAGGTGAAAACAGAATGAATGAGCGAGTACTGAAAGAAAACAGCATGAATCATACACAGTAAGTGTGCATGAATCATAAGTTACATTACTCTCTCTCGCTTCAGCACCTTTTAGACCCAGTTCTCTGTTTCTATGTTTTATTATCAGGTCAATTTTACTCCCGCTCGTGTAAAAGAGTCTGCATCATATTTTCATGTTTATGTTGTGCTGTAAAGCCATAAGACCATTACAGACTAAACCTGCCTAAATATTGTATTCTGTGCTGCAAGTAAAAGCTAATAAAAACAGCAAACAAAAAGACATTTACTTCTCCATAAAATGAGCTAACCATGAATAAAACTCAAGCAATAAATGTGATTGATTAAATGAAAAACACAAAGCACTTTCCCAAAGGCAGACTGACAGCTGGATGAGATGAGAAGCAGACAGGCTTGGTGAACCAGAATGCTGAGATGAGCCTGCGACTGAGGAGGGTGGTCTGGTGAGGGTGGGAGGGGCAAGACACAAGGACTTAAGCCCCTCAGACGCCAACCTGTTCTGGATGAGGTGTTTGAGTACTGGAGCTGTCAGACACATGAGCACACCCACAAAACTGTCTTCAACAACCCTTCAACATCGGATTAAAAAAGTGGTTCAGCTGCGAGTCTGTGTCTGTGGACAACTAGAATCAGACTGAAAAAAATAAAAGTGGTGCTCTGATCACATGATGTTCAAAATTTTCTACAGCTCTCTACTAACAGTAAAACAGTGTTCATTCATTTGCATATAATTAAAGTGATAGTTCCCCCAAAACTGAAATTTCTGTCCTATTTACTCCAATTCATGTTGCTTTAAACCAGTTTGACTATTTTTCTTGTGTGGAACACAACAAGGACAATGATGGAGAGTGTACAGTCTAATTAAAGAGAAAGGGGTAATTTTTCTGTCAAATTACCATAACTGTTTAATAAATGTACTCTATATGACTATATAATCTACATGTACTAAATTCTTCTGAAG
>JAZGTJ010004160.1:0-32054 GCA_036877575.1 Botia almorhae | reverse complement strand
ACAGTCACATCCATCACTTACAGTTACAGTCACATCCATCACGTACAGTTACAGTCACATCCATCACTTACAGTTACAGTCACATCCATCACGTACAGTTACAGTCACATCCATCACGTACAGTTACAGTCACATCCATCACGTACAGTTACACTCACATCCATCACGTACAGTTACAGTCACATCCATCACTTACAGTTACAGTCACATCCATCACGTACAGTTACAGTCACATCCATCACGTACAGTTACACTCACATCCATCACGTACAGTTACACTCACATCCATCACGTACAGTTACACTCACATCCATCACGTACAGTTACAGTCACATCCATCACATTCTTGTATTTAATTTAGACTGTCCACATCCAGTTCTCTTGTAAACATCAGAGCGTTTTTATTTATTTGTTTAGTATTGTTTTTTAATGTTCCAGCATTCTCTCTCTCAGTTTTCCTGTCGGTCTTGCTCGTCAGCTTCTGCTCATCATTTGAAGGTTTAAATTGTGTTGAATTGAATGTAATTGTGATTAACACCATCAGCCACACATGAGTCACAGCTGTGCCAAAACAGCTCTCAGTCCCTCACGGGTTTCATCCTCACCTATTTATAGCTCAGCACATCTGAGAGCATCTGAGAAAAGGGTTTCGTGTTCCTCTGGTGTTGTTTTAAAAACATGCTGCTCTCTTTAAACACTCTTTTGTTCTTGTCTTTGGCTTTAATCACAACTCATTTTCTGAACGTTGCTTGTGTGTGCTGATACTTAACAATTTATTCAGCATTTTAATCCTGTATTTCTTTTAGCTCATTCGTAGAACCATCCAGCATTTAACCTTTTGTGTGTCTGTCTGTGTCTTTATTTTAATCAGTTTTCTTTTGTTTTATTGCCAAAACAACTAATTAGAATGTCAATTTTCATGATTGTCATAAATGACAATTAAAAAAATCATTCAAATCTTTAAATGAAACATATTTAATTCATTGAAATATTAAAGTAATTCATTAAAATATGAATGTATGTAAAGTAAACTGCAGTTTTATGTTTAAACAGAAATGACGACAGAGGCAAATGTTACAGATTGCAGTTTTAATACTGTTAATATCAATACGACAATAAATATACATGAAAAGCAATTTAATAATTATATATTATGAATACATTTTAATATTTAGTGTTTTCATAGATGATAAATGCTAAATTGTTAACAAAAGAACTGATTGTCAATGAAACAGTACAGCTCACATGACTGTGTTATTGCCAAAGAATCTGGAGTCTCTCTCTCTCATTATCTTGCTGTTGTTTCCTGTAGTCTAATCTTCCTCTTAGAGGACAGTTGGTGATTGTGTTTTCTAACTTCAGTGTCTCTGAATGTCTCTCTCTGACTGTTTTAACCATTTTTAACTCTGTTCTGATTTTCCTGTCTGATTATTAACACTTTGTTTCTAATCTCACTGCCCGTGTGTGTCATGTCTGCCTCTCTCTGGCTCAGACCCTCAGTTCCGTCCAGCAGTTGGTGGATATTGAGCCCTCGGTCATCAGCGTGATGAGAACGACTCTCGCGCAGGTACAAGTCGTCTGTTGGACTTCAGTTCCCATCATGCCTCAGTCCCGTGCAGCATTATCCACAGAGCTGTGTGCATGCATGCTGACGTTAGCTTGTGTTTTGTGTTGAGCCTTACGGACAGTCATTTTATCAGTCAGTGTCCATCACTGTTTCCCAGAATGCATCTCTCCATAAGTGTGAAACAGGATTTGTTAGGTACCCAGCATGCCTCAAACATGTACGTCTGCCTGAGACGAGAGAACAGCTCAGGAGGAGAGCTTGTGTGTGTGAATCTGTGTCAGATGATGTTGACATTGAATTGATCTGTTAAAGGGCTTAAATTGAGTTGGTATTGATGTGCTGTCACAATCTCAGCCATATCATACGACACTATGCAAGCTAAACTATGACAGTACAGTGTGACATCATGTTATTTTGATGTTTCATATAATGGGGCCAATATGATGGGTTTATGGGTAATATTATGAGTTTCTGCCACCAAATTGGATAGAGCATCTTAAATAAACAGAAGCTTTGCTGTGTGGATTGTAAAGAATTTAACAGTCAGTGAAGATTCTGTGAGAATGTGTCAGCAGATTGTTTTCTGACAGGTGTGGGAGAGAGAATTACAGCAGGGCAGCAGAAGATGCTGAGTTATGAGATTAAATATGAGCTGTGCAGATCAGTACATGAACACATGCTCCACACACTCTTCTCTGATCTTCAGATTAAAAGATCTTTAGGTGTCCACATTATCTTCAGACCGGATGTTACTTCACTTAATGCCTTTGTCTGCTGAACCTCTGCTAATCCGAGCGGGTTGGTTAATGTTGATTCTAGTTGATTAATTAAACCCCCGTGTTCATTGAGGAATAATGAGGGTTTGGTTTTTCATCAGAGAGGGTAAAACAGTCTGAGCTCTGTTCCTGAATTTATTCTTGTGGATTTTTAATTGGAAATATAATGAGTTCAGACTTAGCGGTCTGATCTTAGATCTGTGATGTTCAGGCAGGTGTGTGTTGCCATGGTAACCAGTCTTTTGTGTGTGTGTTGTAGAGTCGTCAGCTGGAGACAGAGACAGGCACAACCGAAGAACACAGTCTGAACAAAGAGGCGAGAAAATGGGCCACACGTGTAGCCCGCGAACACAAGAACATCATCCATTACAAACGGGTGAGAGCCATTACAACACACACACACACACCACCACCACAACGACAATTAAACACAAAACATCCTTTACAAACACACACTTAAAACATCTATTAGAAATGCTGACACACACAACCAAATCTGTTACAGTCAGATATCTTACAAAACACATCCAGGTTACCTTAAAACAATCAGGTTGCATAAAGTCAGTAAAACGATGTTGTATTGTTACACTTTTATGGTAGTTGTCAGTTCTGACATGACTGTAATATGTCCAGATGTTTTGTGGTTATTCTCATTAAATTCTCACTCATTTTCTGTAAAGCAAGAATTTTAGGATAAAGTGCTTCATTTTTATAAATGCAGAAAATGTCACTACCTAAATTTTAAGAAATCTGCTGTGTATGTGCTGTTTTATTGGTAGTGTTTCAGCAGGATGTGTGCAGGGATATTTAGTCGCTGGATGAGCTAATTGAATTGAGCTGATTAACACTCATTTGTTTTGAACGACAGACTCTAGAGGAATGTGAGACGCTCGCGACTCCACCCACAGAACAGAGCCGGAACGAGCTGGAATTCCGAATAGAGGAAGCCAAAGAGAACATCCGCAAAGCCGAGGTGTGTGTGTGTGTGTGTGTGTGGTCCTGGTATTCACTGCGTTATAAGGACCAAATGTCCCTATAAAACATGAAAACGAATCTGTGTTTGTACCTATATTACAGGAAGTGGCCACTGCGCCCTCTGCTGGCCTGGCTCTGACCTGTGGAATAGCTTAAAGGGATAGCTCACCCAAAAATGAGAATTCTGACATCATTTACTCACCCTCATGCCATTCTGTCTTAAAACAGAAGTTACTTGCTGATTCATTCATGTTGATCTTTTGTGCAGTTAAAAATGACGTCGACGTTTGTCATGGTACTTAAATTCACAACTGAGAATTCATTCAACGTAATCTAGCCGATCCCTGTGGCAGTAAATTACATTATAAAGCAACATCTTAGTTTATTTGTTTTTAACTTGCATCTCCTGCAGCCAGATTGTCTAAATTCACCATTAGTTCTTACAGATCATTAATTATTTAATAACCCCATTAAGAACTAATGAAGAAAAGAGAAAAGAAAGATGTGAAGTCAATTATTTAACAAACAGAAAACAGTCTGTAGCTTCAGAAAGTCAACTGACTTTTTTTATTATAATTGCACTTTAATGATGTCCGTCCCCTTAGACAGGCTCAAGAATGATGTTTGTTTGACAGTAGAAACGGATGAGTTTTCACAATGTTCATTTGAATCTTGGCAAATAATAATAAGACGTGCTGAAGTGTTGATTGTGTTTAAACAGCTGCAAACTCCTGAGATCAGACCATCATGTGCTAATGAGCAGATTAACAGCTCAGTGTGTCTGTGTGTGTGTGTGTGTGTGTGTGTGTTCTTCAGAAATTAATCTTTTGTGTTCCACAGAAGAAATAAAGAAAAAATAAGACAGAATGTTGATTGTTGCCATGCCTGCAGAATTAGACATAACTGTCAGGAATGATTCTACTTATAATGTAATATTTTCTTTTCTTTGGATAATAAAATATTATCACCAGGTCACGTTCTTGACAGGCTTTGTGAGATTAGCTCTTTCAGTTGATAGAGAGTCATTCCAGGCTTATGTTTGTGTTTTGTTAATCTCTCTGTCTCTCTCTTTCTGTATCTCTCTCTCAGACGGTGAAGCTGAAGGCAGAAGCTCGCCTGGATCTCCTGCGACAGGTGGGCGTTTCCGTGGATACGTGGTTGAAGAGCGCCATGAACCAGGTGATGGAGGAGCTGGAGAACGAGCGCTGGGCGTCACTGCCCACACTGGCTACCCATGACCTATCTCTTTCAGTGAGTATCATGTTTAACACAGTACATACTTCCAGACTGTTGAAGTATTTCTTCATGGAGTCTTCCATGAAAATATCTGCTGTGAATGATGCCGGTGTCCACTGGTCTGGAGTTTGTTCCTCCTTCCTGAGTCAGCCTGAGTCTCACTTCAGTCTCACTTCAGTCTCACTTCAGTGCAGGAGTTCTCTCAGCAGTAAGAGAGAAAGAAGGAGATTACACTCTTTAAAAGGTTCTTAAAAGGTTCTTCACAGCGATGCCATATGAGAACCATTTCTGGTTCCAAAACAACATTAAGTTAAAGGTCTAAAAAAAGTGTAAGAGGTGAGAAGAGCATCAGTATTCAGCAATCCACAGCGTTAGCTCACCTCACACACCACATAAAGCTCTGTATGTAAACTAATATTCAGCTCAGAACACCCTGCAGCACAGACAGACAGACAGACAGAGAGAGAGAGAGACAGACAGAGAGAGAGACAGACAGAGAGAGAAAGAGAGAGAGAGAGAGTACAAGAAAAGTAAAGGGTACTTTAGGGTGGTAGATTAAACCAGAGGGCAGAAATAAAATCACTGAAATGAGGAGAGAAAGTGATTCCAGTGAGTTGACACACAGCTGTCTTTAGAGCATTCAGTGTGAGTTGACACACAGCTGTCTTTAGAGCATTCAGTGTGAGTTGACACACAGCTGTCTTTAGAGCGTTCAGTGTGAGTTGACACACAGCTGTCTTTAGAGCATTCAGTGTGAGTTGACACACAGCTGTCTTTAGAGCATTCAGTGTGAGTTGACACACAGCTGTCTTTAGAGCATTCAGTGTGAGTTGAGAGAATGAAAACTGTATCAGCATGCATGAATACAGCCGTGACCTCCGAGTGTTTTTCTCAGACGAGTGTTTTGCTTTAATCTCTGGGGTTTCATGTCAGCAGTGGGAGGGGCTTCAGGATCAGTTTTCACAGTCTTTAACCAATAAAAGCCAGTTATGTTAGTTATCCATTATGTCTCTAAGCAACAGTGTCAGTATGAGATTCTAGTCTTTGTGGCTTTTATAAAAGTGTGTCATTCTGTTGCCACGTTTTCGGCTCTTGGGGACTGTGGTCACGTGATCACCATTGACCAATGAGATTACGTGGTTTCTGCACACCTGGTCTTTTAATGTATTTCTGATACAGTGTTAAGGAACCACAGACAAACGTCTGAAGGACTGTGATGAGGCAGAATCATTGGTTGCTTTAGTGAAGGTGTGAACGTTTATTGATGTTTTGTAGACGACGGTGGATTTGGAGCGCGAAGAAGCAGAAGAACTAGAGGAGAACATGGAAACAAATGACGACAGCAGCTCGAGTCCTTCCGGGACCTTGAGGAATTATCCACTCACCTGTAAGGTGCTTTACTCCTACAAGGTAAGAGAAGATACCCTGACCTATGATCACTGAATAAATCTCTTCACGAGCACAAAGCTGTTTAAAATGCCATTTATACGATCACATGACCCTTTAAAAGCTGAAAACTGAACTTCCTGAAACATTTTAAACCATTGAACGGCATTTAATCACTTAACTTTTGCAGTCACGCACTAAATTGGTCTCTCTCTCCTTCTTTGTCTCTCGCTCTCTATCTCTTGGTCTCTGTCTCTCTGTCTTTCTTTCTCTCCTTTCTCTCTATCCTTCTCTTTCTCTCCTTTTTTCTCTCTCTCTCTCACTCTCTCTCTGTCTCTCGCTCTCTCTCTCTCGCTCTCTCTGTCTCTCGCTCTCTCTCCTTCTGTCTCACTCTCTCTCTCCTTCTGTCTCGCTCTCTCTCTCTCCTTCTGTCTCTCACTCTCTCTCTCTGTCTCTCTCTCTCTCTCTCTCAGGCCTCTCAGCCAGATGAACTGACGATTGATGAGCGTGAGATGTTAGATGTTATTGAAGATGGAGATATGGAGGACTGGGTGAAGGTAACAAACATACGTGCAGTATTTTTCTGTTATGTTTGACACACACGATCAGCACCTACAGAACCCTACAGAACCCTACAGAACTCTACAGAACCCTACAGAACTCTACAGAACCCTACAGAACTCTACAGAACTCTACAGAAATCCTGTTTGGATTTTGAATAACAGACTCTTTTATTGTTGTGGATTCAGGCACGCAATAAGACTGGGCAGGTGGGTTATGTTCCTGAGAAATACCTGCAGTTCCCCACATCCAGCAGTGTGCTGAGCATGCTGCAGTCGCTCGCTGCCATGGACTCGCGCTCACACACCTCCAGCAACTCCACAGAACCTGAGCTCACCTCAGGCAGCTTCAACGGAGACAGCAGCAGTGAGTGACACTCACATTTTGTGAGAGATTTGTGAGTTATTTTGGGTTATTGTAAGTATTTTGGGTTATGTAGTAAGTACTCATAAGTTCTGTAATCAATGATTAAAGCCTTCCTCTTTCTCTCCTCTTGTTTTGTCTTTGTCTCACTCTCAGTGAGTTTTGTTAAGGCTATGTATGATTATGAGGGTCAGACGGACGATGAGTTGTCCTTCCCTGAGGGCGCCGTCATCCGCATCCTCAACAAAGATAACCAGGAGGACGACGGGTTCTGGGAGGGCGAGTTTAACGGCCGGGTGGGCGTCTTTCCATCCGTACTGGTGGAGGATCTGACAGCCTCAGAGAACGGAGACTGTCACGGGCTGACAGATGCACAAGTAAGAAAACTCAGACTCTCTCCACTCACACCCTGTTAAGTTAGTCTGATGTCTGGTAAACACTCACACTCTGTTTAAGGTAGTCTGATGTCTGAGCTACAAAACAATGTTTGAGTGGAGTTTTGTACATTAAGCTGGGGGTTCTCAGGCCAGGAACCTAAATGAATCTAAATAAGAGTTTAGAACAAACTTGTTTTACATTTACATTCTGTATGATCATTTTATGTAAGTCATGCATCTTGTTCAGGAGAAACACACGTTATCGGGTGTACTCATGTGTTCCCAGGTGTCACCCTGCCAAAGGCTTCATTCTTCTCTTACTCCTCTGCCTCTGTACAATCAGCCTCCCTGCAGCCCGGAGACGAGCTCCGCCCCCTCTCTGCCCCGCTCGCCCTCTGTCAACGGAGATCACAAGCTGCCTGCTCTGCAGAAAGCAAGTGTTCATAGTAAGACACGACTGATGTGTTTCTCCAGCTGTAGACACTGTATGTTCCCGTTTGTTTAAATTGGGTTCTGTGTTCTGTTTGGTTTAGATCACAGTTCCAGCTTAAGTCCAGAGGGTCCAGGTTCCTCTCAGCCGCTGAGACTCACTCCAGACGGATCGGGCCCTGGAAAACTCAGACCTGTATGTCAACTGTACATTACTGCAGCTTTTTCTGTGTTTTTTGGTTGTTTTTTGGTCAAACTCTAGAGCCTCATAGACAGTGAGTTCAATATAGAAATCATTTCATACATTTCACACATAAAATGAAAGGTTTGGAAGTTGTCTTTTTACAAAACATGAAAATTGATTTTCTACTCATTAGTTAATATAGGTCAGAGAAATTATTTTATAAGGTCATATCTCCCCTAAAATAAAAAATGTAGATATTTTCTATAAAATTAAGCTCACTTTAGTGTTCTGATTTAAACTGAAAAATCATTGTGTTACAGTAAGTTTTACTGTACTTTGACTGTAGGTTCGGGCAGCTCCTCCCCCTCCAAAGCAGCACTCTCGCAGACAGCAGGAGAAAACAGAAGAGGTGGAAATCACGCTGGTGTAGAGTGCCGCCCTACTGGACGGAGAACAACCCCCTCTGACCTCTAACCCCTCCCACTCCTCTCAGGAGGGGTGGGGTGTATGTTAGCCCCACCCTAGGAGCGTCGCTTTTTCCCCGAGGAGCAGAGAACAGCATCTAGATGACATTTTCTGAAAGCAAACAGACTGTTTGGTGCCTTAAAGAGCTTTGATGCCAAACTTTAATCCTTGTATTCGTAATTTCTTCATTGTACAAAGAGAACAGACGATCGGCAAGTTTGCCGATTCACTCAGTTCTCACTTAAATGTACAGAAACAGGCTGATGTGTGTGTGCACATAAAAACACAGACAGAACATGAATACGAGGATTCTGCGGGTGTCATGTTCTGTGGGCTTTCTGAAGAGCCAAACATGCAATACTGGGAACTGTCGGGGAATCCAGGACAACCCTGTGATGTCATTCATGCGTCAGCCACGAATATTTACCATTTACATAATTCCATGCTTAACAGCATAGTACGCTACTGTTGTCATAGCAACCTTCAAATCATGTCACAGCTCACAGAGACCTCTCAAGGAGAAAGGGAGGAAGAGGAGAAGGTGAGGAAGGCAGAAGGACATAAGAGAAGAAAGGCTGGTTCTTTTCTCTTCTTTCTGTCTTTTGCATTCTTCACCTCCAGCTCTTCTGTTGTGTTGACCTAAAAGACGTGCTAACCTGCACAGCTAGATCTTCTCCTCAGCTTTACAGTATGAAGACAGTGTTTGTACGTATCACTAATATTTAGTCCTCGGACGAGCAAGAGCGAGACAAGTGTGCTTAATCATCCGTAACATAATCATTGAAATATACAGATCAATATTCAAATATCAGTTGAAGTTCTTTTCCAGCGTAACACATTTCTCATTGTATCGCCACTGTAGAGGAATACGTGGGATGTTTCTTGTATTAGTTTTTGTATGTATGGTCATGGCAGTATTTGAAAAACAATTGTGAATCAGTTTCAGATATGATGGTGTGAGTGTAGAGACCCTCTAACAAGCACAGAAGTGGCTCGTGTGGACAGACAGACGGATAAACAGAGATTTCTACAGAGTTTTAATTATTGCAGATGATTGCAAACTGTTAACTGTGTCCTAAGTGCATTTCCTTCCTACCTGAGGCAGCTGTGTTTTCTGAAGTTTCTGTTTGTCTTTTTGCATTAAAAATTACAGCGATGTTTCATTTGGAACAAGAACATTTAAAACGTCTGTAATTTACATAAACATCACTGATTTTCATCATAACTTTCCACATGCATATGTTGAGTGCTCCTTTATTTGATAAGATTTCATTTATCTTCGTAGTCTTGCTGCCCGGCGTTGTGTTATTAATCTTGTGTGATTGATTATAGTTTTCCCATAAAGAGAGCAGAGTTATTATGTTTATTCCATAATGTAGACAGTGAAAAGAGAGAAAAAGATCCATTTTGTGCAATTGTATCATAGTTCTGATGAGCAAGAACAGGGTCATTATGACACACAGTCGGAAAATGTTTGTTTGGTAGGTTTTTTATAAGAACTGAAGATGCTCTGAGTATCTCCCCTTTGTTTCTATTTTCCTCTGTCACAACCTGTTTTCTTGTTGATCTCTTTGAGATCTTTTGAATGTTATCAAACTTGTTTTGAAGTTTATGATTGGAGGTTAAAGCCTGTTGTGTCAAAAATGTTTTTTTTAATTATGCTCCCAGTTTTCATCTCTGTGGAGCTTATTCAGTAGCATTAGCTAAATAATGTAGTTGTTTTATTTTCAAATGTTTTTATTTGCATTTCTTAAAATTTGAAGGTGATTCAGAGCTGCTAGAGAAACAGATGAAAAAACAGCAACGTACTGTTGCCTGCAGTGACAGTACAAGAGAACAGGTGAAAAATATTCCTTCTGCATATTATCAGCTGTAAAATTATTTGTATTTATTGTGTACAAATGTTAAATAAAAAATTGGGGAAAGTGCTTCTGTTTTGTTGTTTTTATGTATGTGTCTGCTGAAGCCACAGTTATTAGATATATTATATAAACAGGCATGTCTTATATAATGTTATTGGTAAATATATTTTCACTACATACCAACATTGTTCAAAACTACTAACCACTAACTAAATTAAGCTCAATTACGGTAACCTATCCAACACGGTTAACCTTTTTTTTATGTGTCTGGAACAAAATCCAGTTTCAAATGATCTGTACAAACAAATAGAAAACAAAACAGCTCATTTAACATTAAGTTTGACCTCAGAATTTAAGAGCATTTTCTGACAGTTATGTCTTATTTCAGTGAGAGTTGTAAGCTCTGTACACTTTAAACGTTTATATCTATATTGTACATGTGTGAAAGTCATGTCGAATCTGGAGTGCGTATTTGTTTTGGTTAACTGGTTAACAAAGCTTCTTGCTTGTCCATTAGTTTTTAAAAGAGTGGGTGGTTCTCCCAAAATTCCCTGTAAATAACAAAGACATGTTTCCTGTTGGGAAATGAGAGGGAGAGAGAGACATAAACAAGACTTCTGTCTCTCCATCTGCAGGGTAGTAAGAGCGGTTCCTCACGCCAGTATCTTTATTTTATGAGGGAACTTTTATTGACATTTTCACTCTGAAGAGAAGTTTGATGGCTTGTGTCAAAGTGTATTTGTGCTCCAACCCAGAGGGTAAGTTTGTTTCTGTCAGATTTTATATATGATCATTTGTAGCCCTAAAATGTAAATGACCTGCATGTGAATCATGCACAATAAAACCTGGAAAAATAGTTTTGGTTTCATGTGGACATGAAACCTAAGATTGTAACTGAAAGGCTGCAGGATTAATGCTGCTGAAGCTGAAGTATGTTTTTTGGATGAGATGAGTGAAATGTCCGCTAACTCAATTGTGTTTCAGATTCTGTGGATGAGAGAAGATTACTACGAGAGAAGACATTTCCCAAACTGAGGGAATACTGCAGACACGTGTATGGAGTTGACTTCAGGGTGAGTAAAAAACATCTGACACTTCCTCCATCCTCTGTGTTCTGTAAAGCACTATTTCCTCAAGACTCTTTTGTTTTACTACTTTCTTTCTGTTTAACAAGAACGGATGATTGTTGCCACAAGCGACTATGTGGAAATTCATGAATAACATAAATAAATGATGTTTGTTTCTCTTTTATTGGAGCAGTGAGTAATTAGCAGACCCTCCTGTCTTCTCGCTAATCAAAACATCATGAATTTTTAAATGTGTAAATGACAAAGATTGTATTGTGTGCTATATCAGTATATCTTACATTGTATAGAACCCTACTGTTGTTTAGGCTAATCATGATCTAGCCTGCTAGCACAAGGGTGGCAGTGTTGTTGTGATGGATTACATGGTACCTCAGATCTGGCTGTTTTATCATCATTTTACCTGTGCTGACTGTCTGCAGGTCATTGATCCTTATGAAGCAGCAGATCCCACAAACTGGCCCTCACTGCGCAGACGCCTGCAGATGCTGGATGACTGCAGGAGGAATTCTGCGGGGCCTTTCTTCCTGGTAACTTTCTTTTGAGATTTCACCGAAAAAAAATCATATATCCCAACGGAATATTTGTGGAATGTTGGCTAACATTATCAACAGTTAAAAATAAAGTTATCAAAAAACATTCTTTCATGTTAGTAGAACATTTATGTCATTGCCAAGTGTTCTAAACGTGTTCATAGAAAATGTTATTGTTAATGAATATTATTAATGATTATTATTATATTATAAATGTTAATGGTATTTTCTTAAAGAAAAGTTAATGAAATGTTCCTACAACCTAAAATCATGAGCTGTGATGTTTTCTTTTTAAACTTGTTTGGTGGAGCATCTCACAAGCATTGCCAGGGGTTTGAATCCCAGGGAACACACACACTAAGCTGTTTGCCAGTGAAATATAATGTAATATAATGTAATGGTTTTGTTTCATGTGTCAGGCTCTGGTTGGTGAACAGTATGGAGACGCGTGTCTACCAGAGCAGATAGAAGCCTCAGAGTTCCAGTGTCTTCTGCAGATCTGTCAGCACATGAACCTCCAGAGTAACATCCTGGAGAGATGCTACCAGAGAGATGAGAATGCAGTTCCTCCCTCATTCCGTTCTGTTCTCCATCCAGCAGCACATATTAAACCTCACACTGTCCAGGCACACAATTTGTTTTCCATTATTGATGTACAGAAGCAGTTAATTTATCTCAGATTGTGGATCCAGCTAATGTCTTTAATATCTCATCATCAGAGCAAGAGTCTAAGTGAGGAGAACAACTGGTCTGAGGTCAGGAGAATCCTTCAAGATGTTGTGACCCGGTGTGTTCAAGATGGCACGATAACACACAACAAAGCTCAGAAATATTTTTGGTCAGGTAATTCAGCATCTTTGTCTAATTGTGACACAGTGCTACCTCAAAGCGAAATGATCTAATTTATGTATGTTGTGTCACCAGCCCTTGAGAATGACATCCGCTGCGCATATGATGACAATTTTAACAACGATAAAGCAAGATGTCTTTGCTACGTTCATAAAATAAAAGTCAGAGGAAAAGCAAATGGATTGTCCACAAATGAAGGAGCCCAATCAGAACGGCTGTCTCAACTCCGAGATCACTTCCTGCCAAGCTTGATCGCCTCCCACAAAGCTCAGGTGTACAGCACCACCACAGTTTGCACTGTTGGGGAAGGTTACACACCAGAGATGAGGCTGAACTTTGCTGTCGGTCTGAGAGATCAGCTACAATCAGATCTTAAGCACCTCATTGATCGTACCTTCTCAAAGGAAGGGGCTCTTACAGACTATACATTAGACCAGAAAGACCTACGCCACGTCTTCTCCTCTCTTTACAGAATTGAACGATCAGAGGTCAAACATGTTCAATCATACCTGGAGGGGAAAAACACTACATCCCCCTTTGTACTTACCGGTAAACCGTGCTCAGGCAAAACTGTGCTTCTGGCTCATTGTGCAAGTGAGGTATCTGTCTGAAAATATTCATAACTTTTCCACTGAATAAATAAGAAATGTTACATAGATAACAAAGATCATATCTGGACTTGCATTGTGTTTAGTCATGTATTCTGTCCCAGCTTACAATTTTTGGTTACCAGAGCATTCTGGAAATGTTTTGTAGCATTCTGGAAATGTTTTTGCAGTGTTCTGCAAAAAAACGATCTAAAAAGAATGTATCTAGAATGCTATTATTTGGTTAATAACTAATGTAGGTGGAACATTCTGTGTTTGCTGGGGTGACACTAATGTGTCCTCTTGTGTTCACAGGCATCTGTGTGGTTCAGAGACTTGGATCCTGTTATCATCGTACACTTCATAGATAACAACAGTTCCCTGAGGCAGCTTCTCAAAGACACTATTCAACGGATTGCGTCAAGTTTCCAACATTTATACAACGCTTGTGTCAATGATGTCTATCAACTAAAGGAAATCTTCAACAGGCTCTTGACTACACGCTCTGTTTTCAAACGTCCTCTGGTGCTCATTATAGATGGTCTTGACCAGTTACCTGCTGCTGAAGACCTGCTGGACTTGACATGGCTTCCCAAGTCTTTACCGCCTAGTGTAAAGGTTCTCATTTCCATCACTGCAAACAGGCCTGATGTTATGTCTGCTCTAAAGGGGTATTATCAACATACAGCTCTATTCTGCCAGTTGCAACCAGTAGAGGGGAAAAGTTGTAGCCAGTTACTAACAACACTTTTGCTGGCCTCCAACAGGAAGATCACCTCAGGCCAGCAAATGTACGTGAATCAGGCTTTGAAGAAATGCCCTATTCCGTTATACATGGAACTTCTTTGCAAACAGACAAGCCTCTGGAGCTCAGATTCTGAGGTTACTGAAAACAGTCTTGTACAAGGGGTCAATAATAACATTGTTTTAATGTTGGATCATCTGGAGGAGAAGCATGGCAAAACCATTGTCTCAAGAGCTTTGAGCTATCTTACCTTGTCCAGATATGGCATGACCGCAGCTGAACTGACTGATGTTCTTTCTTGTGATGATGAAGTTCTAGCATCTTTTCTTCCACCACACGACCTTGTACCGCTTACACTAAGGGTGCCTGAAGTTTTAGTGGAGGGTCTTCTGTTTGACCTTAAAGAGTTTCTAGTGCTGAGGAACATTTTGGGTACCCAAACTCTTTTCTGGGTCAACAGACACTTCCCTTTGGTCATATGCAAGAAGTACCTGTGTTCAGAGATTGCTTGTCAGAAGATACATCATGTTCTGTCTAACTATTTCAGTAACACTTGGGCAAATGGCAAAGCAAAGCTTTTGATGGTAAATTCTTCAGATGTTCCACAGAATATTTACATTGACAGACAAGTACCAAGTCAACCCTGGATTTTTTCTCCTTCATTCCATATGTCTACTGCCAGGAGTTCATCAGAGGGAACCCATGCCAATTTAAGAAAACTCCTTGAATTTCCATTCCATCTGTTGAAGAGTGGACAATTCAAGGAACTAGGTAACCTGATGACATCACAAGAATACCTCCAGGCAATGCTTCAAGCAATGCTTTTTGATGACCTTTTACTATGGCTGGAGAAGACATCCCAAATAGAAACTCACAGGAAACTTCAGCTCCTCAACATCATCTTGCGATCTTCTGCTTGTCTACTAAGGGACAACCTCGCTGATCTTCCAACAGTGCTGCAGGCCAAACTCCTTCCTTTCTTGAGAGTTTTGCCTACATTGGAAGAATGTGTTCATCCAGCAAGATCTGATGGTATGACTGTAAGAAATGGTGTGTGTACTGTTTTATCCTCAGTTCCTTCGGTCCCGTATACCCACTGTGCACTGCAGGAGTCCAAACGTTCCCAGATTCTCCATGCAACTGGATCTCAGAATGGCACTGTGGTGGCTGTACTGGAGAATGGTACTGCATGGGCTTGTAATGAAGGCATATTTGAAGGGGTCAAACTTCCTCTATCATCTGATCTGCTGTTTACAAGTGTAAGAAGCTCTGGAAATATTTTCCTTCTTAGTTCCTGTTGTGGTAAACTTGTATTGTGGGATGCAAATGTTAACACACAGCCTCAAGAAATCAGAATCCAAGACAGAGAAAAGGGCAAAAACATTCCTGAGGGCATCTTGGTGTCTAATGACAAACTATTTGTGTGGTGGAAAGGAAGAAACATTGTCAGTGTATTTGTTGAGAGAAAGGAACGTTTCCAGCTACAATGCAGTCATGAGATTGCATGTGTGTCGTGTTCTGAGGATGGTAGTGTTATTTTCTGTGGACAGAGTGAAAGCTCTGTAACCATATTTGACTTGTCCAATGGCCAGGTTCTAGCCACTTTCATCTGCTTAGAAGAAATTCCATTAATTGACATGATTCTGTCTGAGGATGAAAGAATAATCACATGTGTAGATGAAACTGCTAATGTGTTTGTTTGGAACCTTGAGATTGTAACAGAGCCAGTTTTGATTAAGCAAAACCCTTGCAGAACCAAAGGTAAGGTGCTGAACACAGTTTATAAAGGGGACAACATTCTCCTTATTTGTAAAAAGCATCAAATAGATCTTCTTGATATTGATCAGATGGATGTTCTTGAACAGTTTTATCCCCCAAAAGGCAAAACAATTAAGCAAGCAGTACTGGATGAAGACTCACACTTCATCATTGCTTTGCTGAGTGATTGCCCCTTTCTTCTGGTGTGGAACTGCATTACTGGACAATGTGTGTTGAGGCTGGACACTGTTAACTGTCAACCTACTGAACTTCTGAAGTGCGGCGAGACTCATCTGGCAGCGGTCACAAATTCCAGTGTTTTTATTTGGGCCATGGATCTCATCAGTGCTTCAGCCCTGGCACCAAAGTCTGGTAAGAGGATAGAAATAGTGGTTGTGGGATTGCATGGAGAAAGCTGCTACTCTGCAGATGGCTCAGAACTTGTGTGGAAGTGGGGGGTCTCAAGTGGCAAAGTAGAGAATCAGTTTCTTCATCAGGGTCCTGTGGAGTCCATGTCTATATCTGTCAAGGGTGATTATCTTGTGACTTTAGCAACAGGAGACATCTATGTGTGGGACACCAACAGAGGGGTGAATATTCACAGAATCTCTGGAAGTCGTGCATTCAAAGTTCTAATAACTCCCAAGGGCAATTCTGGAGTTGCTCTGTCAGCTACGGGTCCATCAAGGGTGTGGAAACTGCAGAGTGGAAACACGGTTTGTAGCATTCATGTTGATCTCAGAAATGCCATCATTTCTCCAGAGAGCACCTTTCTTTTAGGTATTAACAGAGGAGACCTCCTGGCTGTGAGTCTCTGGTCTGGTAATGTTTGCAAAAGCTTCTTCTGCCCTGATCAATCAGATGTTGTGGCTTTCCGTTTTCTGCTTGACCATCCAGATTATCTAGTGGTGGTTTCAGCCTCAGGCACTTTGTACTCATGGAGGTTGACAGAAGATACCATTTGCCATCACTTTCAGCTGCCAAACTCTTTCTCCTGCCAACCTGAGGTGTTTGGACTCTCATCAGATGGAGGATATGCCATGCTTTCCATAAGTACATCCACATTAAACATCCTGGACCTTTCCAACAGTAAGCTCTGCTCTTTAAAAACTGAAGGATCTGTTCAGCAGCCACCATATGTAGGTGTCTCCAATCAGTATGTTGTCTATGTATGCTACTCCTCTTTGGAGTGCCAGAATGTGTCCTGTGATCTCCATGAAAAACCAATGTTGGTAGTCATACGTATGACTGACGGTGAGACTGTTGGCAGGTTCTACTTGTGTAAGAACATCTCTGCTTTAACTGTGTCTGAACGTTTGTTTGTGTATGTGGGATTTGAGGATGGATCTGTTGGGGTTTATGCTTTTAATGACAGTGAGATGGACACCAGATGGAAGGGGATTGGTCAAAGCCCAGAACTTTTGTGTCCATTGAAGGAGCCCTTGGTTCGGTTGCCTCTAGTAAATTCTAACCATACCTGGGTTGAGCTGGTTTCAGAAATGTCTTAAAAATATTTCAGGTGCTTTAATGTTTGATGTTACCCTTTAGCTCTGGGACATTTTTAGAAATTCAGTAACTGACTGTATTTATATTATGCATGTTTTGTATTATATTACAAAACATGCTTTCCTATAGCTTTCCTGTAGCTCAGTGGTTAGAGCGTGGCATTAACAATGCCAAGGTCATGGGTTCGAGCCCAGGGATTGCACATACTCAGAAACAACGTATAGTGTAATGCAATGTAAGTCGCTTTGGATAAAAGCATCTGCCAAATCCCTAAATGTAAATTATATAATGTAAATGTATTAATAATGTATTTTTGTAACGTGAAATGTAATTTTGGCAACATTGTAATGACAGACAAGTCACCTAAAAATTCTCATACAAAAAATAATAAACATGTATGTTCCATTGTACTATGTTTACTTTAATAAACCTTCAGAAACAGATCTGTGTTCCAAAACCGTTATGATAAAAACACACATTTTAAAGAGCATAGACTGTGTTAACATGACAATTTTATATTTGTTGTGTATTTTGTATTTTGTAATTCTTTCAATATTTGTAAAATACAAACTTTTATTATCACAACACGAGAATACCTTTGATAGTAACGATTGTAAGGTTAACACTACATTTCCCATGAGCACATTCATGGGTCATTCGGAAGTAGTTCTCGTCATAAATGTGTTTCCGTTTTTCTACTCATTCCTTTCCTGTCTGCGGCCTCCGGCAAGATGGCGGTGCAAATCTCGAAGAAGAGAAAGGTTGGTGTGAATTTCATCCAAAACACGCGCAAATGAAGAGCAGCGGTGAGAAATAAGAGCGATATATAACCGCAGCGCACCGTCATTAGAAGTTAAGAGGCTCGGTTGATGATTTTATACAACAGCAGAGAGAGATTGAGGCGGATGCAGTGCGCGGTCGAACTGATGTAAAACATGGCAGATAGGCGAAGCGCTGTCTGCAGATATGTGTTTACCCCTGAAAACTTCACACACGTGTAACACTCTCGTCATAAATGCACGCTTTGTGTTCTTGAGGTTTCAATAATCTAGTAATAGTGTAGCTGTGTAAAAGTACACGGATTTCAGGTGTGTGTAACGTGAAGTTGATGTGTCAGGCGTTAGACGCGGGCAGGTGTGTAATGTAAGATTCAGACTTGTGTTAGCAGATGATGATATTTGAAATGTGAAGTAAAATGTATAGGACGCAGCTGTCTGATGTTTTTATAAAACTTGTGCTCTGTGGTCTGGATCTGTCATGTCAGCTGTGCTTTATAATAATATTTCTTTGTACTCCATCAGTTTGTATCAGACGGAATCTTCAAGGCCGAGCTGAATGAGTTTCTGACCCGTGAGCTGGCAGAGGATGGATACTCAGGCGTAGAGGTCCGTGTCACCCCGACCAGAACAGAGATCATCATCCTGGCTACCAGGTCAGGAATTTGTGATTTCATTAAAAGCAGCAGTCTGTAACTTTTGCCTCTTGTTCTTTCTCCATCACAACATAAAACTACAGGCTGCTTTACATGTTGATGCCAAACTAACATTTTCTGGGAGATCAGACCTGACAGTTCAAAGTCATTATTATAAATTTACTGTTGTGAATAGGGTTAAAATAAGAGTTCTGAACTTATGTACTTGCTTAATAACTGCTTTTTGTTTATTTGAAGCCAAAAACGTAACAGATGGCAGCTTTAAACATTGCATTTGCGCAGCCTCATGCTGGATGATCAAGCACAGACACTCAAACTGATTATTTGACATCTTTCAGAACTCAGAATGTCCTGGGTGAGAAGGGTCGCCGTATTCGTGAACTCACCGCCGTTGTTCAGAAGCGGTTTGGCTTCCCTGAGGGCAGTGTGGAGGTGAGAGAGTCATGTGATGTCATTACACTCTTCAGTGTTCCCCTCATTTCAGCAAGATGCTGTCTAATAACTAACTGACAGGTTTTGAAGTGTTAATGAAGTCATGGGATGAATTTGTGTGAGGAATATGCTGAAATGTTGTTTGGCGCATTGTTTGTTGCAGCTGTACGCTGAGAAGGTCGCCACCCGCGGTCTGTGTGCTATTGCTCAGGCAGAGTCACTTCGCTACAAGTTGCTCGGAGGTCTGGCTGTCCGTAGGTTAGTCCCATGTCCAGCATGCATTGGTGCAGTATTGCACTGTGTGTGTTAATTTCTCTTCAGTGATGATACGATGACGAGTCGGAACGGGACCGGTTCTGTTCGAGGATTCTGAGTCAGATTCACGTTCTGTGTGTCTGGCTGCAGGTCCTCAAAGCAGGAAGTCCTTTTTGCTTGAAGATGTAGAGGCATTTGTCTGAGAAGGGTAGAAAACGAACAGCGTTATGTTCCAGTAAAGTTGAGAATTATAAAGCTGTGAATGGTCTGCATTGTATTCTATGTGGTGTTGGTTCTCCACAGGGCCTGCTACGGCGTTCTGCGTTTCATCATGGAGAGTGGAGCCAAAGGCTGTGAGGTGGTTGTCTCTGGTAAGCTGAGAGGTCAGAGAGCCAAATCCATGAAGTTTGTGGACGGTCTGATGATCCACAGCGGAGACCCTGTTAACTACTATGTTGACACGGCTGTTCGTCACGTGTTGCTCAGACAGGGTGAGTAACAGCTGAAGGCAAATCACACGTGTGATGCATCGTTCACAAGAGATGCTCAAACCTGAGCTGATACAGGTAGCTGATCATGTCTGTTTGGAGGCCTAGATGATGTTCTCAAAGTTAGTTCCTTAAGATCACATACAGATGGCTCATGTCCCCATATTAAGAGCATCCTTACATTCCCTTCTGTCATGATACGATGACGAATCGGATTGAGGCCGTCTGTGAGGATTCTGGGTCAGGGTCACGTTCTGTGTGTCTGGCTTCAGTTTCTCAGAGATCTGCGTCCTCTTAGATTGAAGATGTAGAGGCATTTGTCTAAGAAGGGTCTGTTGTAATGCTCAAATTCTCAAGTCACTAAGACGTGTCATGCCAGGTTGAATGTTACCAGGATGCCTCTAGTTAATGTAGCAATATCTGATATCCAAAACCTTGTTGTGATGCTGAAAACCAGAATTGGATCAATAGTTTTGGGCACTCTGGATCTTTATAGCAGTCTAAAGATATAGAGGTGTTACATTCGTGCATTTGGCAGATGTTTGTGTGACTTACAGTGCATTGAAGTTGTGTTGCTAACACGATGCTCTACCAGCTGAGCTACAGGAACACAGTTAGTCTCAGTATCTTCAGAATGTGTCGTTTATTAGTGTAACGGTTTTCAGGCACAACGGGTCAAGTGTTCACAGTAATGATAATATATTCGTATTGTTTACCTGTCTGTAGGTGTGCTTGGAATCAAGGTGAAAATCATGCTTCCCTGGGACCCCAGTGGCAAGATCGGCCCCAAGAAGCCCCTGCCTGACCACGTCAGCATTGTGGAGCCCAAGGACGAGGTTCTGCCCACCACACCAGTGTCTGAACAGAAGGGAGTCAAGCCTGAAGTCCCTGTTATGCCACAGGGAGCGCCAGTACCAACTGCATAAACTGGTAAGGGTCATAAAATAACTTTTGGGGGCATCGTGTTCAGAGTGAATTGTTTAAATGTACCTCGTTGTAAACTACAGGTCACATGACCTTCATTCCCTTCTGTGATGATACGATGACGAATCGGATTGAGGCCGTCTGTGAGGATTCTGGGTCAGGGTCACGTTCTGTGTCTCTGGCTTCAGTTTCTCAGAGATCTGCGTCCTCTTAGATTGAAGATGTAGAGGCATTTGTCTGAGAAGGGTTTATTTCCTCCTGTTCAGTGTTTGAATGTGATTTATTTTTCATCTAATAAAATGTTTGTCTCTTACAGGTTCAGGAACCGTTGATGCCAGATCAACACTTTTCTGTATAAAAAATAAATAAATGAGGAAAAAGATTGTGCTGCGTGTTCATTTGCCTCAAACTCTGTTTCTGTGCTGTGTTGTGAATGATTTAATACATCTGAGATTTAAACTTGTCAATTAAACAGGATAAATGTGAATGGTGCACAAGTACAGTTTTGAAATAAATGTATAATGTTCTTGTATTTGGTGTAATGTTATATAGTATTATTTCATATCTAAATGACAAGCTATTTAAATCCTGTCGCTGTTAAAGATGCAATCTGTGACCATCTCTGAAATAAAATTGCAGGTTAGTTTGTTGATGTGAAATGAAGCCAAACTCACTTTTCCAGGGAAATCGGACGTGAATCAGAGTAATGTAAGGAAACCGTTTTGAAGACTGATTTATTTTCTTGCTCAATAACCGTACACAAAGGTATCGCAGCTTTAATACTTTTAAGAGCACTTGATTTTTGTTTTTCTCTTAAATTGTGCAATACTGGTTCATTCTTGCCTCAGAATGCCATTGTAAAGTTCAATCCAGGTCAGCAGTGTGATGGTAAACCTGTTTACAGATTATACTTGAATTACTAACTACATCTGAACCCAAAACTCAGATGTGTAACTCTTACACCAAGTGCAGGAGGCGTTATGGTGCATAACACTGTTTAACACACATCTATTCAGTGTGTGTGTGTCATGGGAGGATCTTACAGAGTTACACACACGCACACACACACGCTTCGAGAGCCCGAGCTGAAGATCTGAAGTTCACACTTCATCATCATGAGTTTACCAGAATATAAATCTGGACAACAGTCCACAGCGCCTGTGCAGCCGGTAAGACATCTCGCACATCTGAACCGACGTGTGATCGTTACATCTACACGTCATTGTAGTTCACGTTACAGCTGTGTCGTTTCTCTGCTGTATGACGAGAAACACGCTTTTCATCATGTAATGTGTGTCATCTCGCTTTATAACTGTATGTACCTGTGTTGTTAAAGTTCCCGGTAGATCTTCACAGCTACATCTTCAAAACACAATGAATAGTTTCTCAGGACTTGATGTTACCGCATGAGGAAGCTTTCCAAAGTTTGAACAATTACACCTTTTTATTTTTATTATTTTACACGGGCTTTGGAAAGTTTGATTGAGAGGTGACTGAGAAAGCAATATTTTTTAAAAACACAAACGATCACTGTAGTACAGTCACAGCCTGCTTTTGTAGGTGTAGTAAATAAAAATACAACCTTTGACATTTAAAGTTTCTAAAGTATTTCAGTATGTTCTCATACACAGTATTTGTATACATTTTTATCCGCATTTTAAAAAATCTTAATTGTACAATATTTTTTTTAGTCCATTTTGTAGTTTAATCCATATTGTAATTAATTACTACCTTTAAGCTGGTGTCCAATCTTTTAAGACATTTTGATCTTAAATGCTGGTTTTCTGTGTCCTCAGAAATCTCATGTTGTACAGCTGAACATCGGAGGCCATGATTTTAGCACCACTCTCGGGACCATCCGCACAATCCTGGAGGTGATTGTGAGGGTCGGCCGAGCCGAGGCCATCGTCTCACGGTACTCCTCAATAATCGTGGGTGTTGTCAGCACAGAAGATGATTTAGCCCAATACAACCATGCCATAGACAGTCTCGGCACGCCAAAAGAATCAGTGGTGAGCTTTGGTCCGTGGAAAGCTCCAGCTTCAGTGGACGACCTGTTAGACTGCATCAAAATGGACATAGAAGCTAAAGGATATAAGGTTAAGATCCAGTCACACAGCATAGAGAAAGCGTTTCTCTTTAAGAGCTACGACTTCTTCTATAAACTGACCTTCACCTGGTGGTGATGAGTTTGGGGACAAATATATGGCCTACCTGGAAATAGTAATTTAAAAAGAGAGCTAATAGTTTAACTGTTAGAGTGTGCCATGAACCTGCAAAATCAACCTCATCTGATGTAAATTTGTGTGTCATAGTGAACACACATAATGAAACAATGTATAGCTTGAATGCACTGTAAGCTGCTTAGGATAAAATCATCTGCCAAGATCCAGCGAGATCTGTTTTTGTTGACGAGCTGTCGTAGATGTTTTACAAGGTTTTTATCTGTCAGTATCTAACTGGCCTCCCTTGTTTAATATTGACTCTAGCTGTTCTGTCCCTGCCCAGCGCCACAATAACTTCTGCAAAAACATCCCTAAGAATATTAAAGTTCAACTCAGAACTGTCATTTTATAGCTTTTAGAGTGATTGTGGCTATCTAGCCATGTGTGATTTGTTTATATTTTAAATGTGTGCTGTTTGCCCATTGGCCACTTATTTTTTGCATAATAGAAACCTTCCATGTATATGCTAAAAGCAGACAGACGGAGCTGAAGGTTTCTGCATATTATTTGCACACCATAAGATTTCAAATCATAATGTAAATCGTTAAATAAATAGTCAGTACTAAATAAACAGTTTAATAACCTAAAATGACCTAGGAGTTATATTGTCTAACATTTACTGGTTGTTGTATATGTTTTAATCTATTATTTTCTGTTAAAGTTATACCTGTAATAACCTGATATATTTTATATTACATTTGCTGTCTTAAGAAGATATTTTAATCTTTAAGTCTCTTAGGTTGTCGCAAGAGTTTATACAAGGTAATCTCAACAAACACGTCTATTTTCTGAAGACTCTTCGTCCATGTGGTGGCGCTGTTTTCATTCAGGAGGCCCGTGCATTCAGGAGCGAAAGATTCAGCCGTGCCCGTGTGCGACTGCTCATGCAGGTCTCTCTCTATCTCTCTCTCTGGGCAGGTGAGCTCTCTAACAGAGTAACCTTTCTGCCTTTATCAGCTGGCTGTTATAGACCTGTGGGTATGCAGGCGTCGGTTGTGTTTTTCTGATCAAGCTTTGTTACACAGAAGCTATTTTTGTGTTTTCTTGTATAAAATAATGATGCAGACAGCGAGCAGACAGATCCTTCTCGGCTGGTAACAAACAGCATGAACCTGTCACAGTTCCACAGTTATAAATAGAACTGCAGTCCAGTGAGGCTTCAGTCTTGCTTCAGTTATTTTGTTTCTGTGTGTGAGAGAGAGAGACCAGTAGATTTCTGAGCACCTTAGCAGAGGAAAATTTTGCTTTAAAGGATCAGAGTCAACATGAAATTAAAATTGACCTTCTTAAGGGGACAGTTCAGCCAAAAATGAAAATTCTTCCATCATTTACTCACCATCGTGTCATTTCAAACCAGTATTACTTTCTTGCTGGGGTAACCAAACAACCCACTGACTTCTATTGTGTGGACACAAAACCACTGAGACATTTCTCCAAAATGTCTTTTTGTCCCCAGGAGAAATTAGGTCATACAAAATGATGTGAGTAAATGAAAGAAATACATTTATTTTAGGGTGACTTGTCCCTTTAAGACACATTCCTGATCTTTTGTTGAATATTATGCAGTCACAGTCTTTTGGTCTAATTTAACTGTATTTTGTCTCAGAGGCATGACAGATTGAGATACGTTTGCTTCTGGACTACAGCTCCAGCAGCAGTAAACATATGGCTTGTCCTCTTCCTGGTTACAAACATACTTTTTACCTGAAATAAATCATTTGTTCACCTCTTCCGCTGGTGCATGATGTGACAGTCAGAAGAACAGTTTTACATTGCTAATTTACTAGCAGAACCAGATGGATTTATAAAAACTTTCCAAACGCTCCTTCTGCCCCGCCCCCCATATGCCATTGGTCAAACAAGTAATGTTTTGAAAGCACCACACAGCCACACCAGTTTATGCTCTTCAGTCTAACCATGGGTTACTTTTATTACTCCAAAAACACTTGAGACTGGAGAAAGTGTTACAACAAATAAAAATATATCACTTTTAATGATTATAAAGCAAATATTATTGTCAATAAACAAAACAATGTCTGTCACAGGCCAAATTACTTTGAACATGTAAATGTGTTTGGGCACTCAGGCACTTTAGAATCGTACAACATCTAAATGAATTAGAAGGTTGTGTTGATGATGATGTCATCAGCAGGTGGAGTGGAAGACCCCTCCGACTTTAGCCCCCTGTCCCACCAAAGTGTTATATTCTTTAACCGCCTTCTCTGTCTGGAACACCTTCACGTCCACACCCTGATTCCTCACATAGTCCAGAGTGGCAGGAGGCACCTAAACATGAACAACATTCTTCAGCTTCTGACTGAGGAAAAGTATCTGATCTGAAATCAGTGCGGTTCACATACCTGTAGAGCTTCACTCATTCCTCTTCCTATAACCAGCGTCTGAACCCCTTTTCTGAGGATCTCCTCCAGATCAGCGGGCTGGACTCCAGGGTGGTGCTGTGAAAATCACAGGTGAGCTTTACTGTGAACTGGCTGAAATACAGCACCAGTCAAAAGTTTGGACACACCAGATACACAATATGTTCCTCATGTTCCTAAAAACCTTTTAATTAAAAGGTTTACGCTAACAGTAAATGTGTGAAATGAGTTCTGTAGATAAATGTTTGATGAATGAGATGGACCGAACAGTGAAGCACCCAACATGCTAAGTTAGAAATAATAAAAAATATGCATCAAATATTTCATCAGATATTATCAGGGGACATTACAGTTTTATGTTGATGATGTCATATTTATAAGATGCAGATCAGTTTAAAGCCACACACTTGAAACTGGTTCTCGTCTTACATCTGTGCCAGTCTCACGCCAGTCCCAGGTCCGGCTGCCACCTGGCCAGACCTTGCAGTCTTTATAAGACGTGGAGCAACCTTTGACCTTCATGTGGCCCCAGGATATAGAAGCAATTTCTGGTGAAGACATGATCAGCTTTCCTGTGAAGGGGTGTTACAGAGGACACTTGAATCTAAAGCACTTATTAGGTATTTTTTTTGTTGTTTTTTTACTTTTTTTCCACGATCTCATAAAATAGAAGTGGTACATGAATATAATACACATTCAGTGCATCGACATTCCATCTGATACCGTCACTGACACCCTTTATATATAATATTACGATTATATAACTATTTTTAACCCTCTATTAACATCCATTACTACTAATATAAACCTAGCTCAAATAACCCGGCAATAACGCTTGTACATACATCTGACAACAAAAACTGAAGATTTACCTCATGCAACGATAACTTTGCATTGTATAAACAACTAAAATACTTTTAAGTCATGCACTATATAGTTATTACATTTATAATGAACAATCTTGCCTTGGCCTGCAACTCTATCTCGCTTGTGCTCCACTTATGTGTCAACAAATATGGCAGCATGTGACGCCCGTACACACCCACCAGCTACGTCACTGGCAGGGTTCTAAGCGGCGTGTGCTCAGCGTAGAGCGCGCTGATTGGCTGTCGACCAGTGACGCAGCCGGAGTCAGTAAGAGGCATGGTCCTCCCGCGTGCGCCTCAGTGCAGCCAATATTATTATACAAACGCTAAAAAATATATTTTATTACGTATTTGTTTGTGTTTGTTTTGCCTGTATTCATTTGTTTCATTTATTTATTAATTCATGTGCATTTATTGATTTAATCCCTGCCACGCGCACACAGAAGCGGTTCTTGTCCTTTATGATGTGTATTTATGATGTCACTTCTGTTAAAAAACACCAGTAATGATGCGTGACACGTTAAAATAGCCCTTTAAATGCGTGATGATGAAGATGATGAAGTCATGGGGGCGGATGGTGTGGTAGTGGTCCACACACGTTAGATGCCCCCCCGATGATGCTCTGGGTGGGTTGTCGCGCTGAATTGTGGGCAGTTTTGGTCTAAGCGGAGCTCGTCCTCCTCAGCCTGGGAAAGATGGCTGCTCCGAGCACCACAGCGGCTCTTCCTCCAGCTCTGAGTCCATGTTTTGCGGTGGTTTGCTCGTTCCTGGAGCGCTACGGGTCTGCTTTGGATCTGCCCGAGCTGACGTTCACCCAGCTGGAGCGGTACTTACAGGAAACATCAGCGGGTAAGACGTGAGGAGCGCTGGGGTTTGTTTTTATTCACACAGAATCCCCATCTCTGCTCATCGTGCATTTGAGCGCTTGAAGTTTTTGTTTATTTGGATCAGCAGCTTATGTAATGATAAATCAGGGGTCGTAATCATTTTCCTCCGGCTTTTTTGAGGGGCTACGAGTGCGTGTTTTTGTCAAGCAGTGAGTTTAAACAGCCAGGTGTTGTTTTTCACCCTCTATGGCTCCTTAACGCGTGAAACGCTTACAGAATAATCTAAAAATATAACGATTTATTTACACAACGCTAAAAGTGTTATCATTGCACCGAGCACAATTATATGACGAGGCATTTGGTTATTGCATACGAAATGTATATTTACATTATCAACACCGACGGGGCTGGAGTGATACACTGCGCAGGCGCAGGCCGCTGTCAAACTTCTGATGCTACACTGTAATAACATCATAATGAACAACTGTAAGATTTGTTGGCGTGTTGTTTACGCCCCGTCCCGCCCCTCTGAGACGATTTAATGCTGTTTAATGTCGTACACATGAGTGTAATTTTGACAGAGTGTCAGAATGTGGACTCTGCGCTTTAGATTCACGACCCTAATGTTGTCATTTAGAAATGGAAACGTCACGGACGAATGACTGTCATTGGTGGTCCTGGTCTGACGCAGCAGACAGCTGATTGGTCTACTTAAGACTCATTGAGACCAATTCACAAAGTGTTGATAGTAAAACATGGTTTAAAGAGGAGACAGTTTATTTAGAAAAGCTGTTATTTAAAACATTATGTGGTTACTAGTACTTTCTCCCAGTCCTTTGAACCTTTGACAATTTGTTTACTTATTGTTTATTGCTTTTGTCGCTGTGTTTGTTGCTGTCATCACAGCTTGTCTGTTTAATATGTATTATGAATGTCATTGTTTGTGTAATTTTTTGTCTATAAAAAAAACAATAGTAAAACATTTACATATTAATGTGTTATTCTATTTACATACATGTTACTGTAAATATGACCTAATTCATCATTTAAATGTGGCTTTTTAATGTAGTTCCTCAACCTCTGATTGAGCTTCATGTCAAGCTGCTGCGTAAGACTGGCAGGACAGTTACACCGGACAGATGGGAGAAGTATCTCATAAAGGCGTGTGCTTTATTTCTCAATCACATGACCACAAATGAGCATGTACATTTGCATGTGAATGCATGAGTTTAATGAGGTCATGTTGCTGCAGGTGTGCCAGGAGTTTAACAGCACCTGGGCTTGGGAACTGGAGAGGAAAAGCTACAGTGAAATGACTGTTGAGTGTAAGACCGGTATCCTAAAGGTTAGTATTACTAACTTACTACTAACTCAACTAAATGATTTGTTGTACGTAAGTGTGCTGAGCTCTGATTAGCAATGCTATTATAATGTAACTGCTGTTATACATTCTGTTTAATACATGCTAATTACATCCATTCTCAAATGTATATATCTGACTTTTTTATAAGACTTCCAGCTGGAATCATGACGCATGTTTTGTTTCATTAACAGTTCTTGTGTGAAAGCCAGTTTGATGACAATCTCAAGTTTAAGACGTTAGTTAACGAGGAAGATCCTGACAAAATGCGCCTGCAGCCCATCGGCAGAGACAAGGAGGGACTTCTGTACTGGTTTCAGTCAGACCAAGAGCAGAATGTGCGTTTGTATGCAGAAGAACAAGACGACCTGGATGGTTCCTCCTGGAGATGCATTGCAAGGTGAGGAAACTGTGGAAAACTTAAAACTGCAGTCTGTAACTTTCACCTGTCTGTCGTCATCTCGGTTTGAAACATAAAACTGCAGCTTACTTTACTTTTTCTTTACATATGTTGAAGTCAAATGAAGCCAGGAGACCCGACAGCTCAAATGATAAATCATTATGATAAACTCACTGTTGTGAATCAGGGTAAGATAAGGAGACAGTTTTGAACACTGATCTGTCATGTACTTGATCAATAAGTCATTTTTGTTTTTTATAACCTAAAAAGTTCCGGATTACAGTTTTAAAGAGAGATCAAGAATTCTGATGTACATAGAGATGATTTTCTTGTGTCAAGAGTCAAGGAATCACATGAGAACAATAATGACCAAAGGTTTTATTAATGTTATTAACAGCTGTATGCATGTTATCAGCAGGTGCTGTATGTTCTGTAGGAATCAAACTCTTCATCTACCCCAGCAGAGACATAAAGAGTTTTCACTCATACTGTAGCAGTTGCAGTTCATTTGCTAAAGCTTGTTAAAGATCTTTCTGAGCAATGCATTTTTATTTAAAACAGGACAAGAAACGATCTTGCAGACACGATTGAACAACTGAAAGCAAAGATGGATTTGTCTGTTCTCCAAGAGAAGCTGGATGGTTCCGCCAGTCCAGGTGCTGAGACAGAAGATATTAAAGGTAAAACACTTTTAAACATCACTATTTTAACCATGACTGTAACCAGCACAGATTGTCAGATGTTTGTACTTATTAATTATTAATCATGTGATATATATATATATTTTTAAGGAGAGGTTGGGGATTATGGATCAAGACAAAGTGACTTAACCAAAAGCATCATCCATTCAACAGAAGTAATAGTACCTGACAGTGTTAAAAGAGAGATGTCACCTGATGCTGCTAAACCAGAGCGAGAGGACACAGAAGATGCTGAAATGCTCAGACCCAAAACAGAGCCAATGTCAGTTATAGACAACAGAGTCAGCACCATCAAAACCCTCGTCAAAGAAGAATCCAAAGATAGAGTTTGGAACGCTGTTTCCGTTGTCATGCCCCCTTCTGTTGTCAAACATGAACAGCCAATGAAATCAGAGCTCGGTGAAGACACAAAAGGTCTGAGGTTCGAGAACGTGGCTAGAGCTATAAAGAGCGATCAACAGGCGAAAATACCACTGAAGAAACGAGAGCTGAAAAGAAGCGGAGGATATGACATCAGCAATCACCACGGCAACATAAACCATAACAACAACAACCTGAACAGCAATGGGAGTGTCATCACTGGCGGTATAATTGTTCGCAACCCTGCTGTCTTACCATTGGTGGAACGACAGGTCAAAGGTGAACACTCCACTGAGACCGGTGCTGTGTCACAAGAGATGAACATACAGGCACCATGTGGGAAGGAGACGACTGTGGAGTCGTACCAAAAGACAGTACGAGAACAATATGTAGGTGTTGGAGTGATCAAGGGTCCCATTGAGCGGAAGAGGCCATGGGCTGAAAATGATGATGCTCTCACAAAAGACAGAAATGGTCTTCATGGAAATGGACATGCGTTGGAGTCTGGTGGCAGATGTGCAGACGGTAACAGACAGTCTGTGCTTGTTGGGAAATCTGTGGTTAATGCAGACAATTCTGAAGTTCCTTGTAGTGTCCCAGAGGACATTTTGTCCAAAGATGTTAGCAGGAACTGCCCAGATGTGTCAGAGAAACCATCAAACCTGGTTGAGCAGGTGTCTCAGACCATCCAAGAGATGAAGAGTCCCGTATTTGAGGAACAAAACAAGAAGGAACAAGAGAAGAACAGCAGGACGACGACTCTCACAGACAGAGCAAAAACTGATGTTACAGCTGAGAAAGAAAGTGAAGACAAGAGTATGAAAAGCCCAAGAAAGAGAAGCTCAGAAAAAAGTAAATCCAAGCTGAGAAGAAGAGATGTTCAAAACACAGAGCCCTCATTCAGCTCTGGTGAGGTTTTGGGAAGGGAGGCAGAAGAAGGTGAGAAATTTGGACTCAGTGATAATGAAGAGGTTTCTTCAGAGCTTCAGAAGGAAGGGATTCGACTGAAGATTAAAATCCCGCTTCATAGGAGAACTCCTGAACTTCAGCACAAGGACATGGAGTTAGAAACCAGCAATCGACGGTCCCTACGAAGATCTGCTAGAATCTGCAAACCCAGCCCCAAAGTGGCGGATATTCGGGATCGGAAACAAGACAGGAAACTTCCAGCCTCCTCCGCAGCTCAAGATGAAGAAGAACACATGGAAGATGAAGAAGTAAACATAAAGTCCAAGAAGGAGGTTGATGTGAAGAACGTGGACATGGAAGGACAGACAAAATCTGTGAAGGTAACATGAAATATTTTTATATCCAACAAAAAATATGACTTAATGTTTTCATTTATATGGATCTCCGACTTTTTTAGGGCAAACGGCGACACAGGCGGCCTCGCTGGTCAAAGACTCGTTCTAGAAACTTCAAATCTAAAGGAGCTCAAGAGGGGGACGAGGATGTGGGTGATGACAAAGCCCCAAACGATGAAGACAACAAATCAGAGAGAGACAATAAGAGCGAGACAGACTCAGAGCGATCAAATGAGCTTCCACCTGAAGATGCTTGTAAACACTGTGGTCTCACCAACCACCCAGAACTGGTGAGTTCCAGACAAATCACACGTCAGTTCAAACACATCTTTTAGATTTAGAAACAGAACAAGTGTGCCCCTGTATTCCTAAAGGTCAAGCACAGTTCAGAAGATCTTTCTCAAAAGATTCCACCTACAGAATGGAGCTATATTGTCTACCACAAACCAAAAGACCGGTCATGTCAATCAACCTCCCAGCTGGTGTGATTTGCATATTCATAGTTCTGCGTATATTAAATAAAGCAAGGGTGTAGAGTTGCATTCAAATTCAAAGGCATGAAAGAAATTATTTTCACAGAAAAAAATGTTAAAATATGTTATTTTGCTGATCAAAGATTAGTTTTAATGGATAAAGTGATCAACTACAGGAGGATTTAAGAGTGTGTCTTCATATCTTCTCCACCTGTGTGTTTTCAGATTCTCCTGTGTGACATGTGTGACAGTGGATATCACACAGCCTGTCTGAGACCTCCTCTGATGATCATTCCTGATGGAGAGTGGTTCTGTCCACCCTGCCAGCATGTAAGAGAGGAAATCTCTCCATCAAACCGTGTGTGTGTGTGTGTGTGTGTGTGTG